>JAOSBN010169913.1:0-20699 GCA_027563595.1 Erythroxylum suave | reverse complement strand
CAAAACTAAACAATTCTTTTCTCATAAATTTTTCTTAAATTCATCAAATTTTCTTAAATTCATAAATTTTCTCACCAGTTTCTTTCTCATTTAAATTCATTTTAATATTTCTAATTTTCACCAAAAGTTCGGGGTCCAACATATGTTGAGGAACAGATCAAGATACTAGGGTATCAAACGAAATATTTGAGAAATTGAGGAATTCCATTAGTGAAAGTTATATGGAAAAATCACTCGAGTTAGGAAGTGACTTGGGAAATAGAGGAGCAGATGAGGAGACAATTTCCACACATGTTCAATGAATCAGGTAAGAATTTTGAGGTAAAAAATGTTCTTCAGTAGGGGAGAGTTGTAACATCCCACTATCCCATGCTAAGGGTTAGGACCCTAGAATATAGTAAATGAGAGATTGTTAAGTGGTTAGAAAGTGCATTTCATGCTCATGCATAATATGACATACACACACATATGTGAATATTAATTTTTGTACATTAAAATGATTATATATTCATTCATTGACATTTCTGAGTATATTTAAGCTCTAAATGTGATTTTTTATATGAATTATAGTTTATATGGATTGAAAATTGAATTGGTGTGCATTATTATTGATTTAAAATTTTTGGTGAAATTTAGGAAATTTCTGAAAATATGGGAAAAATGCCAAGTGGTAGGCAATTAATTTATGGTAGTAGAATTAAGAGTCAATTGGTAGTGAAAATTTTTATAAATGAAAATTGGATTTAATGACAAATGTCATAGAAATTTAAAAACAATTGGATTAGAAATTAGAGTTAAATGGGCTAGTTTTTAAAAAGGGTCAAAATGGGACCATAGGAAAGTGACAAGTGGCAGTAGCAAGTGTCACTACCACTCCCCACATATCTTATATGATTTTTAACTATTGAAAGGCAAGTCTTTTCTTATCTTTCACTTGTTATTTCCTGTCATCTTCTACGTGACTCTCTTCTTCTTCTCCATCTTTCATGATTTTTACTTCACTACCATCATCAAAGTTGAAACTCACTTTCACCCACCATTTGTTACCATCATTTTGCACCCTCTTTCATTTCCTCACAAGATAACCCAACTTCCCACCTTGGACTGGTGATGAACATGGGTTTTCAACAAAGCTAGGGTTGGTGTGTTTTTGATGGATTTGGAGCTAAATCAAGTAAGTTTAATTGGGACATTATGATCAGTAAATTGAAGTTTTGTTTAAATATGAAATTCTTTATGTGTTTTAACATGGGTGTAGTTATTAATAATGAGATCATGCTTTAAATTATAATGAGTTAATGTATCTATGAATTGTTTGATAAATGAATCAATTATTATAGTGAGTTATGGGATGTTTGAATTTGAAAAAGGAAGTTTGAAATATGATGATGTCTTGAATTTAGATGATATTTAGAAGTGAAATAAAGAACGAGGATTGGAGTTAAATATGTGCAGAAATTTGGAGTTGAAATTGTGTAAGAATATGTTATGTTTTGGTGTTTTGATCAATCATAGATTTTGATTTGTGTGTGTATAATATTGAGCTGAAATGGAGATATGAATGAAGAGGAAATAACGAGGACATGAGCTAGAAATGATAGACTAAGCAAAAGAGATGAACTAGGATGAAAATATTGATGAAGTGTCTTAGAGTATGATATATGCAGTGTTTTTACTGAACATACAGCTGTGTTTTATCATAACTTGATCTGTGAATACCCAAATTGGATAGGTTTTAATTTAGAGTAAACTAGAAACATATGGCTACAATTTTTATGAAGGAATTGAATTTGAATTCTATCCTTACAGGTTTTGAAATTTAGCTTGATGTTGAGTTCTGGCATAGGTTGTAGCACTACCCTTGACTGAAATCGTGTCCTGTTTTTATCGAATAAACTATATTGATGTAGGTCGAATCAGAAAAAGTTTTCTTCAAAAAAGTTGTAGATTATTCTCTTATATTTCTATTGGTATAAATTTTGTAATTTTGGACATCATAATTGAGATATATGAATTTTAGAAGTCGGAGCGCACTAATTCTTCAATCATGCACTGGCCAAAATTTTAAACGTACACAGTCTGTGGTAGTTTGAGCATAACTCATGAAAGCGTGAATCAAATTGAATGATTTTTGTTTCGATTGAAACTTAAGACATATAGGAACATTTTTTTAGTAGAATGTATTGCCGAAATACTTCATTTTCTATGTCAAAATGGCCATGCAATACAGACACAAAAATCTGTCTTTAAAAAACTGGAAAGGAAAACAAAAATTGAAGGAAGTGGATGGGGAACTTTCGGTTCACTCATCCCTTGATTATGGGAAAGGGCTACCCATAAAAAATGCATAATTTAAGTATGGTTTGGAACAAAAAATAGTTAAGTACTTTGCTATGATGCTTTTAGGCTTGAATTAAGCTTGAATTGAACCTAGAATGATGCTTGAAAAATAAATAAGTGACATGTTTAGGATGATGATTAAGGATATAAATTTAAGAATGAATTGTTATAAATTAGGTGTTTAGATCTGGAAAATTGGTGATATTATAAGAATGAAAGGGGTCCTATGATGGTTAAAGTGATTGAAGAAGAGGCATGTTGTGTATTAAGTAAAGATGAATGATGAAGTGGATGCTTTATGATCATTAATGCTTGAATAACCTTAATGAATAATAGAATGATGAACTTAGAATAATCTTGTACAATTTAGGTATAAACCTAAGTTCAATTTAGACATATGTAAGTTATTAAATGTGAATGATCTTGAGATGTGAATTTAGGAAATGTATTCTGGATTGTCATTGAGCATGCTACATAATACATATACATATGTCTGTAAAAGAGTACTTATATGATATTGCAAAGTTTTAATGTGGCAAATATGTATGTTTGGATGATATAGAGGAGTGATTAGAGCGACTGCATCTAGACATTGCCTAGTCTCTAGGCAATAAGCTATCTGGAGTAAAACTATGAGTAACATAAGATGGTCTCACATTGAATTGTTTACATTCCGTATTGAATTATTTTGTGAATATGATTATGTTGGTACTAGACAATTGATTGTCTGAGGAGTTCTATATTTGGGACTACATTGGAAGTGCTATTGAATGTGAATATGACTGACTGTTTGTTCTCAACTTCAATGTTGAATGCCGGACTAGAAGTTCGATGACAAATGTGAAGAAGAAAGAGTATGAATATAAATGAATGTGACAGATGATATGGCACAAAGGTCGGTCAGCTGGGATTGAAGAATGATTGAGCCCAAGTTTATTATCTAAATTGGAAACACTTTATTGCCTTTACTATACTCTTTGACTCCTAATTCTTGATTTTGTGCTTAAATCAATCTTTGAGTGTGCACTTTTATTTTATAAAATTTGATAGTAGAAATTGTCACAATTGGTATTAATTGCATTTCTTAAGTTTTCTAAGAATAATTCATACTGCAAATTGCTATTTTTGATTGTAGGATCCTCAAGGAGAAGGGAGTCAATGTACTAAATTGAAGTCAACAGGAGATCATAGCCTTGGGGAAAAGTTCGCCACAGTGAGCCCATCTGTCGCCGCGGTGAAGAATGAAGAATCAGGCGAAACTTTCGGGAATAGTTCACCTCGGCGAAGGATCCAGGAAACATGCAATGCCGCGGCGAGCTTGCCTATCACTGCGGCAGAACGTCGAAAACCCAAACATATTTGGGAAAAATCTCTCACTGTTCCGACCAGACTCGTGACCCAACATTTAAAAACATGCCAAATTAGGTTATGGGAGAAGACTGGACATAGAGAGATATTCGTGAGAAGAGAAAGCTGACATAGATAGACTTCATCTCTCACTCTCGACCTTCATCCATCACCCATTTTTTTCACTTCTCATTGTCGCTCTCATTATTTGGTTGCTGCTGCCGTGGATGCTGTTGGTGTATCTATAGTTATGAGTGCTCCCAGAGTGATGCTTGGCTAAGCACCATTTCCTCTTGAAGATGTAGCGATGGCTTGAGTTCGATGGGCTTCAAAGGGGAGTAGTTTTACATTGTCATATTTGACTACATTGTTATAAACCCCTGAGTTAGAATTTATGCCATGTAGTTAGATTTTTCTTGACTAGATTTTAATCAAGAGTTGAACAATGTATTATGTTATGGATTTGTTTATATAGAACTTGGATGCTTAATATATGAAGTTTCATATATGTCTTTTTGGTGATTGTGTTAATTCTCTTTTATCTACCTAGTCGTGTTTGATATTGAGATTATGCTTGATCCAAATTGACCACTTGCATTAACCTGCCTATTACACATACTAAGAGGCATTCAACAAGGTTTTAAGAAATGGAGTTCATTGATTAAATCCCTGGACTTAAAGAGTTCTTTAAGGTTTATCATTCGAAAACTTAATGAATTTTGATCCCAAAAGATTTGTTTAGAACCATGATAGCCAAAGCTCGTTTTTAAGAGGATTTTATCACATTTGATCATTGTTTGAGTTTTCACTTTTCATTTCCCAAAAATATAAAAATAACTATTTTACACACTTTTTTTTTTCATTTAGTTCAATTCAGTTAGTTTAATCAAAACAATCCAAAACCCCACACTTAACTAATTTAGTTTGCATTTCATGACAATTAGGCTAGCTTAGATCATTTGTCTAGGTTCTGATTAAGTGAGACGACCCGAGGTTGCACTCTATATTGCAATCCTTGGAATTAAATTTTTTGATTTGGTTTCTAAGGTAGTGATCTAAAGACTCAACCACACACCGATCAAAGAATTTTGTTAATCTTTTTGTTAATTCCTTATATACGTAGCATACTTTGTAGACATAGATGTGAACTCTGATAGGTTGTAATTGTATAAACATGAAAGTTGGATGTAATGCTGCATTGCAAAGCATGGTTTATGAAATGAAATGAGGAATTTTTGGGTTTGGGAAATTGTGATATTTATGTTTTAATTTGTGATGCCATGCAATATGTGAAAGTGATAAAGTTAGAATGTCATTTCCATCAGGCACGTGTACAGATTTCTAACGAGTGTATGTGTATGTGTCAGATGGGAGTGGGGTGTTACACCCTCTCTATGATGATCCCCTGGATCACTCTTCTTCACTATGTTGGGGATGTCTTCTAATGGTCGCTCCTTACCCTTCTCCGTGATGAAATCCTGTTATTTCAACTTCGACTATACTACGTCACATCCTCGATCTTATTTTACTCTATCTCCTGTAACTTCTCTGCTTCCCTCTTTGCGTATAACTCCTTCTAAGCAAAAAATTGGTGCCGGAATATCCATTGGGTTACTTGCACTGATTTGCTCATATTCTCACTTGGAAGGTCTTCTTTAACCATTTGACCGTCTCCTTTTGGAAGGTCTTCTTTAACCATTTGACCGTCTCCTTTGTCCCCTACCTTTTCCAGCTCTTCTTCCTGAGTTTGGCTTATAACCATGATATGCTCCTATGGGTTTGACTATGTGTTGTTTGGAAGAGTTCTAGCATTCTGAGTCAACATTGCTTTCGCAAGCTGCCCTATTCGGACTTTTAAATTGTTGATGGATGAGGCACGATTCCTCGTAACTTGCTCAAATTTACTCTCAAGCCTCCTATGCACTTCCTCCATGCCTCCTAAATTTTCCAAAATCCTATCCAACTTTGAATCCATCGAGCTTGCATTATCCTATTGGAAGCTTGATTATCCTTGAGGTCAGAACTGCCTTCCGTTGTTGTTGTTTAACTAGGAGAAATTAGGGTGATTCTTCCACCTGGGGTTGTACATATTGGCGTAGGGATTATTACCCCTTCCTTGTCCAAACTGATCCCCTTTATAGTTAACTTGCTCTGGGTTATTGTCTCTCATCAGGTAGCAGTCCACCACATTAAGATCCAATTGGCTGCATAGCTCACAGTTCAATTGCGCCACCTTTACTTGAGCTGATGACGATGCCTTCATATTACTGAGCTATCGTGTCAAGTTATCGATCTTAACTTGCATCTTCGTCATCTGATCGACTGCAACAACCCCCTTTTGCTCTCTAAAGGTAGTAGGTTGCCTACTTCTCTCACTCGCCCATAAGCAGCTATTGCTCACCATCTCTTTTATCATCTCCTCTACTTCATTAATCGTCTTCCTCATTAAAAATCCTCTCGATGCTGCATCGATTGTGCCTCTGGTATGTGGGTTCACTCTGTTGTAGAACATCTACAGTAGGAACTCCTTGGGCAGATTATGGTGTGGGCATCTCCTCCGTAGGTCCTTGTAACGCTCCCACGCTTCATAAATTGACTCCCCGTCTCTTTGTTAGAAATTGGTAATTTCCTTAATTATCTTCGTGATCTTCATCAATAGGAAATATTTATTAAGGAAAGCATGCACCAACTACTCCCACATCATAATGTTAGCGGGGCTCAGTGAATGATACCAAGCCCTCACTCTATCTCTAAGTGTGAAAGGAAACAACCTAATTCTAATTGCATCTTCAAACATTTGGTGATACCAGAAGGTATCATAGATCTTAAGAAAACTCAAGATGTGTGTGTTCAGGTCTTCATTCGCTAGTCCATAAAATTGGACATTCTACTGAAGCATGTTTAGGAGCACTGACTTGATCTCGAATGAGACTTCTTGAACAGGTGGTCTAGCCACTCCTTAGATTGTTAGATTAAATCCTAGCCTCATAAAGTCTATGAGGGTTGTTGCCTCTCAGAGTTAACTTCCTAATCCATATTTCTCTGAAATTCTTTGTCCATTTGTTATTTCTCATTCTCTTCTTATTCCTTTTGCCAAGCTTTCCTAAAGGTTTATTATAATCATGTTATATCTAAATCTATCACCTCTATTGCACGTCTCGAACTCCTTGTGACTCTTGTGTTCATACAAGAGCACAATTCCCAAGTAAAACGAATGAAATAAAAATAAAAAATAAAAACTACTATAAGTCCTTAAATTATAGAACTAAATTGCCTTCCCTGCTAACAACGCCAAAAACTTGTTCGCTCAAGGTTACATGTGCTAAGTTTTGCTATTTATAACCTTGGTAATTACCATAAGCACACGGGTTGTTTGTGTAATACCTAAGGTGTAGATCCCATGAGCAAGGAAACTAGTCCTAAAATCTAAGGTTAGTTAAATTCACAATATCCTAAATAAACAACTAATGTAGAAAATAAATAAATCAATAATAAAATATGAGAATTTAAAGTTTTAAAAGTCTTAAAATAGCAACTCATACAAACAATCCAAAATCAACCTAGAAATAGCCAAGTGAGAGAAAGGCGTATGTAATTCGAAACTAAAAAAAATATAACTAATTATGTAATTTTCAATTTAATGGGCCTAGATGATCCTAGGGTGAACTACTATCTCTCGAGTTATAATTCTTAACTGTACTTGATGATCCCTAATTTAAATTATGGAATCACGATCTCTCGATTCATGATTGACGGAAAACCTAAATTAGTTCGAAGTTGTCTATTAACCTACCAGGAATCTATGCTCGATCTCTCATTACATGACTCAATCGGTTTGATTCAATTCTCTACCTATCGATTCACCTAACTCTCATTAGCCCATATCAATGATTTTTACTTAGCTCACCCTCTCAGTTTATTGCCAAGTTATTAAGAATAGAATTTGAATCACAATTGAATCAAAGGAAAACACTATTGATTAAACTTTATTAATCTCAAGAACTAAAAAACCCAAAGATGAGTATAGGTAGTAAATCAGCACTCAACAACAATATTTCCAATCAATATCCCAATTTCATACATCAATAAAATCAAAATAAAAAAAGAAATACTGTTGGAGTGGATCTCGAAGGCAACAACTGCAAGTAACCACCTATTCCGGGAAGTTCATCGTGTCAAACATATCTCCATGTTGTTCTTCCTTCGTCTCCTTCCTTAATCTCTTGATCTTTCTAGATCTCTCTCAGAATTGGCAGAATAATGCTCTCTTACATAACTCTCTAGGCTCTCTAAAAACTCCTGGTGGCTATCACATCATGTCCTATTTATTTTGCAGAAGCCCTAGGTCAAAGTCAAGGTTGAAACGATCCAAAAAGTCTTGTAAATTTTGAGTTTTTGTGTTAGCCCGATGCAGGGCACGATCGTGGCCCTGCATGTCAAGATCATGGCTGGTGCTTTAACCTTTTTATCATGATTGTGGCCCAATGTGCATAATCGTGGCCTGAATGAACGTTCTCTGTCATGATCATGCTCTAATGTGCATGATCGTGGCCTAGTTGCTGCTGGCTCCTCCTTCTCTATCACGATCGTGGCCATTGTGCACGATTGTGGCCTATGTCTTTTGGCCCAAAACTCCTTGAATCTTCACTGTTCTTCCCTATTTACCCTGCAACACTAGGACACACATCAAGGCACCTAAAAAATATAAAAATTAAGCTCAAAGATTCAAACTAACCCATAAAAAACACTCAAACATACAATTTGACATAATTAAACCCTAAATGCACACTCAACACTCAAATTCACACTAATTACATAACAAATTACACCCTAAAATATCATGCAATTGATAACTATCAGGAAACCACAAATATCATACATAATTTCAAGTTTCATCTCATAAGGTTATCCCTACAACCTAAACCATATTTTCTTAGGGTTATTGGTTTAGAATTGAAGGGAAGTGAAGAATTCGTGGGTGAGCTCCTGGTAAATAGGATATTGGAGTGTGTAAACTTGCTCCACTGAATTCTTTTTGCAAAATTTTTAACCCTATCTCGCAATTCTAGCCTATCAAGCATAGCAAAATCAAAGTACTTTAGGTTTAACACTAAGGGCTTGGAATTGAATACCATCCTCTTTTGTGTAGATTAGGAAGGATTCTCTGAAATCCATTACCCTATTCCTTCGCCCATGGCCTAAGACTTGATTTCTACTCGATGATTGGTTATGCTAGGGAATTTACCAATTTATGAAAAAGGGGATTTTACTTATCATTAATACTAACCTAGTCGATTATATATCAATGGTGTCTCAGTTCTAGACTATCCTAGGGCTGATTACTCTCTCTCAAGTTATAGTCATTAGATCCTAAATTATAAACCCTAATTTGATTATGGAATTTGCAATCTCTAAATTCACAAATTATCCAAAACCTTAATTAGATTTGAAGCACTCTAATAAACTATCGATACATCACACAAGATCTCTTTTCGCATATTACCAATATGATTTGTCACGATTTCTATTAAATCAATTAACTCTCATTAATTCAATTTAATCATTTTTCATTTAGTTCACCCTCTGAGTTTATTATCAAATTATGTAAGAACACAATCAAATCATGACATTCATCCTATAAACAGAATTGACTAAATTATCATTAAATCAAAATAAAATTATGAAGGAGAGTTTAGAGCATCATCAATATTCCAAATCCTATCATCATACTATCCATCTCAATTCTGTACATAAATAAAATCAAACGAAAAGGAAATACAACTTGGTATAAATGATGGAAGGCAACAATGTTGGAAAGCCTCCTGATCTGGGAAGCACGTCGGGTTAGCTTCGTCTTCTTTTTGTTCTTTTTCCTTTTTCTTCTTTCTCTTTCTCAATATTCTCATTTTAGGGCTTCAAGTGTGACTGCACGAAAAGCTCTTTGTTTCTTCTCTTGTTGTTTTTTAAATACTCTTTTATGTTTTAGGTAACACTAAGGCTCTTCTACAAAAGGCCCAAAAAGTCCCTCGAAACTTGAAGTTCATAAGTGTCTATGCATCTCCCTGATGCAAGCCATGATCGTGGCTCTCATCTGAGCCTTCTGTCGCGATTGTGGCATGCATGCTCATCCAAAGATGATTAATATAACGATAGTCTAGATGCTTCATTTTGAATTTCCTTTTCTTTCTTTTTATTATTTATGTATTTTCTTATTTTATATCTTATTTATTTTTTAAAGATTGTTAATGCAATTTTATTTTATGTATTTTTATTTTTATTTTTATTTTCTTTTATCTTTTCATCCCTTTTTGTTTATATTTTGCAAGGATGGTTGTACATAATATCGGATGGACTCTTCATCAAATTCAAAACATTGTAAATCTCAATTTTCATGGAATTACCAAGCCATACCATTCTCACATTTTGTACTTTTGTTGATATTTTATTTATCTGTATTTTTATTGCATACATTGGGGATAATGTACAAGTTTAAGTGGGGAAGGGATTTCTTTAGTTTTTTGTAATATTTTTTATTAATTCTTATTAACTAACATCCCAGTTTAGTTAAAATCTATCCACACTAATTTAAAATGTTATTGATTATTAAATTGAATTAGCATGCAAAAGGATGAAAGTTAGAATAGACTTGTTTTTAGAAGTCATAATTTAGTAATCATTAAGATAATTCATTTGAATAAAAATTGCTTATCATTTCCATATATAAGTCTCTTTTGTAAGCTTTTGAGCCTAAAAGAAAGTATATCGATCACTATTTTATTCTCTTTTATTATTTCCTATGTGTTATCATGCTTAGCTGGACGATTCTAGAATTTGTTCTTATTATCTATATTGAGACTACATTTGTTAAATTAAAAGCATTGAAATGATAAAAGCATTTATAATCAACCTTTGCTTTAGCCTATTTTCTTGATTATTATCCTACCATATTTTATCTTCCAAGAGTAACTACTTTTGAGACTTAGCCTTTTCATTGACTATAACCCCATTAATAACCTTTACCTTATTTTTCTTGAATGCCTTTTCATTATTTTTAAACACTACATGATTTACATTTGCTTGATTATTTGAGACTTGGATTATATTGAAGAATTTAAAGAGGTCCAATATTTCTTTCATTGTTGGAACATGGTGAATGCTAAAAAAAATAAAAAAATGTTACAAGCATAGTAAAAGCCAAAATTAGTGTAAAACATTATTGTACCAATATAATTATGGTGTAAAGGACCTATGTTGAGAAGAAAAAAAATTCATGTAACTTTGTTTATGTAAATTTTCTTTAATATTATTATCCTTTTATTATCCCCGTTATACCTTTATCTAAGCCTCATTAAAACCTTATAACAAGACCACTTGATTTTTGTTTCTAGTTTACTTATAAGTGGCAGAGTTATGATTTTATTGCAAGCTTATGGTTAAGAATCCTCTTATGTATTGATTTGAGGGTTCCTACACTTTTCACCTTAAACACTTTGAGTGTATTGACTGAATTCGTAGTAAGGGTGAAAATTTATGCTTTTGATTTCAAAATGATTATCTATTTGATTGCTATTGATATTGACTTATGAAAGTTAATTTTAGGATGGTTTCAATCTAATTGGATGTTAATTTGATTGATATGACATGATAACTTAGGGAGTGGATAGACAGGTTTAGGTTAATAAGGGATGAATGTTTTTAAGTTTGATGTATTTTTGAGATACACAGTCAGTTACATAATTGTGTGTCTTAAAAATCCTAGTTTTTACTATAAAAGAATATTATTGAAGACTACATAGGGGGAGGTGTTTTAGAGTTGTATTAGACACGAAAGTAGAAATAGTTATGAACGAATGGTAAGGAAAACACGAAGATTACAAATATCTAATAGAGTGCAACCTTCAATCCAAATTGCAAGAAGATTTCATTTGAGGTATATATATGTATATATATATAGCTCCTGAATATTTGATATTGGATTTGTTTTCTATGTTTAGGAACTAATTTAGTTAGTGCTTACGTGTGATGAACCCTAAGTTGGCATGATAATATGATATAGTCTTTTATTCAATGCAATTTTATTGATTGGTTTATTATGATTCAATTATGTGTTTATATTCTTGAACTAAAATATCCGTAATATTATTCCAGTGTTTGATTTCATATGATTGAGCTTGAGAAATCATTACATGTGAATAGATCTATTATAGTTGGAAGGATTTGTGTGCAAACTTAAAGATAGGCCAACATAAATCCTTAGGATTAAATTCAAACCTAATAGTGAAATTCACTAATCGAAATACAATCTTAGGCATTTTAGCTAGAAAGAGATTTCAATAAATCAATCAAAGAATAGTTGTTAGTAGTCTTAAGAAAGATATTAAAAAAAGATTGGTATATTAATGGTTTAATAATCATTAATTTAATTGCATGTTAAAGGATTAATGTTTAAGATAGCTTAGAGTGATTCATCACCTAGATACTAATTATTTGATATTATCGAATCATAATATTTTCTTCATCCTAGTTCATTACTGCTTTTAATTTAGTTTGTTTATTTTAATTTTTAATTAAATTCACAACCTCATTTAGCGGTTAGATAATAAAAAATGGTTAATATTAATACTTACAGTTCTTGGGGGATTGATCAGTACATGCTAGATACCACTACACCATGCACTTGCAGTTGAAACTTATAATTCTTATAAACATAAAAGAAATTAGTCACTTGTCCTCAAGCATTGATCAGTTCAATATATCCATCAATTATAACCCTAAGAAAACTCGATTCTGTAAACATTATAAAGGAAGGTTGAAAGGATATCTTATTGAGGTTATCATATTTTTCGATAAATGTGCTCTATAGGCACTTAAAACTGTTTGGATTATATCTAGAAAAATAAAGGCAGGACATCGAGCAATGACATGCAATGTATACCGTTACGAAAAAATATAGGTACATATATTTCCTGATAAGCCAATTATGATTCCATTATACATAATGTAGTTACTAAAACTTTTAAATAAGTATCTTACATCTAAATGAAATTCTTTCTTGCTAAAAGATCTCTTTCTAGTTGCTCTGGAATAATTAGAAGATTTTCTAGAAGAAATACGAGGTTTTGCTTCTAGGGGCAACATACTATATAATAACCTCTCTTCTTCATTCATGTTATCCAAAAATATCCTTACAACATAATATACATTAAAGATTTAAGGAAAAAATAGCAATTAAAAGAACGAGCACTTATATGACACATTTTTAGAATGAAAATATAAGATCTCATCAATTTTATTAAAATAAAATGAAATAATACTTAACACTCACTCATGGATTTTACTCTATACAGTCAGAGTATTTATGGTTCATTAAGCTCTCAAATCAAAGCATAGCCAATTATTTTTTATAAGCTTCCTTATAAACCATACTCCACCATCAACAAAAATGAACTTATTGTGTAAATCAATTAGACTTGATAACGGTTGTGATTGCATGTTTACGTATGATAAGTTTTAATAATTTAAACCTCGATAATACTAGAAGAGCATGGGTCATTTATGTAGTACCTAAGGTGTCAATCCCACAAGGCGGACTAATCTAATCCTATAATCTAAGGTTGAACTAAATCATAATAATTCAAAATAAATAAACTATGGAAAAAATTAATTAATCAAGCAATTAATTTCAAGAATTAAATATCAGAAAATATAAACAAGATAGAAAATTGCATAGCTTAATCAAGAATCAACTTAGGAACTACTAATTGAGAGAAATGAGTTTTATTCGACCTTAATGAAAACCTAATTGATTATGAGATATTGAATTTTCGGGTTTAAACGATCTTAGGGTGGATTACTCTCTCTCGAGTTATAATCTTTAACCCTAATTAATAATCCCCAATTAGATTATGGAATTACAATCTCTCGATTTCCAATGAACCTAAAACCCAAATTATATCTGAATATGTTTGTTAATCTATCAAAAACCTATGCATGATCTCTTGCTACACAATTTTATCAGTTTATTTATTTCTTAATCCATCAGACTACCTAACTCTCGTTAGCTCAATTTGATGATATTTAATCGGTGTAGCCTATTAGTTTGTTACCGAATTATTAAGAACAGAAATTGAATAACAAATAACTCAATGAAAACATAATAAATCAAATTTCATTAATATCTAAGACAAAATCCCAAAGGTTAGTTTAGACGTAACTAAACATTTAAAAAAACCTATTCTAAAAAACTATCTCAATTTGATACGTCAATAAAACTAAAATAAATTGGAAAATATGCTTAGAACGGAATAGCAGAGGTAGCAGCGGTGGGAAACCTCCTGTTCTGGGAAGTACTTCGCGTCAAGCTTCTTCTCTATGTCTCTCTTCCTTCATCTCCTTCCTCAATCTCTTGATAAAGTTCTCTAGGTTTTGGGATGTGGTTGATGCAAAATTCTCCTCTCTTATATTGTTTATGTTCATTAAATACCTTGGCAGCCCTAGGGTTGATTCGGGGTCGAAACGGTCTAAAAAATCTCTATAAATTTGATTTTTTCTCTTGTTTGCATATCTGCCCGACGTAGGCCACGACTGTGGTCCTACCTACTATGATCATGACCAACAACTAACCTCTTTGTCACGAAAGTGGCCCAAATTCCACGATCGTGTCTGTGACAGAGTTTTTCTGTCACAATCATGTCCCTTAGGGCATGATTGTGGTCTAGTTCACAGGTTTCTATCACGATCGTGTCCTATTGTGCCGTGATCGTAGGCCATGATTTCATCCCGAAAGTCTACGAAACTCCTTCATTCTTCAATGTTGTCCATGAAACACTGACAAACACATCAAGGTACCTCAAAAACATAACATTTAAGCTTAAAGACTTATATTAACCCATAAATACACTTAAACGCATAAGTTAACAAAATTCTAACCTAAATACACACTAAACACTCAATTTAACACTTAATACATAATAACGGACTAAAACATAATGCAAATAACAACTATCAGGTTGTAACATGGCTTAGGTAAGGTATGAAAAAATGTTTTAGGTTTAATAATTGAAAGAAATCATCTAAACTTATCCACATAAGTTTCAACTCAAATTAGTCTAACTCATTTGATTCAATAGGACGGAGAAGCTGCACAACTGCATGAGGATGAAGAAGAGAAAGGAGAAGGTAAAGAAGACCTTCCAAATGAGCTTCTGAGCAAGTCAATCAAAGTAACCAGACGGATATTTCCGCACTAATTTTTTTCTTAGTGGGAGTTATATGAGAAGGGGGAAGTGGAGAAGTCATAGGAAATTGAGCCAAACAAGTTCAAGGAAGTGACGGAACAAATACAGACGAAGATGAAATTACAGGAATCCGTCATGAAGAAGGGTATGGAGTGACCATTGGAATACCACCCCAATATAGTGAAGAAGAAGAAGGAGGAACCAACGGACATTTTAATCCTCTGTAGTATCAACGGGATTATTATAGGCAAGGCATTAAGTGACTTAGTACCTACCAAGTTTTTGGTCAAGACGGCTGATAGAACTTCACACAAACAGTTGGGAATTATCCAAGATGTGATGGTAAAGGTCGGTAAATTCACCTTCCCCACGAACTTTTATAATTTGGACATTAGCGAAGATGGGGACACCCTGATAATTCTTGGACGACTATTCTTGGCCACTGCACTCTCAATTATTTATGTGGATGGGAGTGAATTAACTACGCAAATAGGGAAAGAGCATATAACATTCAAGGTAACCGATAAAGAGTACAGAGCTCCTTCATCTCCTATGGATCCTAAAGAAATCGAACCTTAAGGAGAATAGGAGGAAATTGAGGATACCGGAAATGCTTTTCGGAAGAAGCACTCAGAAAGGAGAAGTTGAGGTAAAGAAAATTGTAAGGAAGGTGGTAACTGTAGTATGATAACTAAGGTACAGACTCTGTGATTAGTGACCACACTACCATCAGACCATTCATTCAAACTACCTTGAGATTAAAAATAACGTTAAGCTACCAACGTGAAAAGAAGCATTGTGTGGGAGGCAACACATGGAAAAATTAGTTTTGTTAGTTAATTTTGTTAAAACATTTGAATTTTGTAGTTAGGTTTATTTTTGTTTTATTTTGAATAAAATAGAGAAAAGAATAGGTTTTTGGAATTTGTGGATGATTATGCAAGTATGGAAAGAGAGGTGAAAAAGGGCAACAAAAGAATCAAGTAGTGAAAGTGAAAAGACTGGAACAAGAACTAAAGAAGGAAATTCGGAGTGGTAGTATGCCGCTCGGCCATGATCGTGGCCTACGACTATGCAGTAAAAGGGGAGGATGCACAATTTTAAAGCACACTTTACCATTTTACCCTTTTTACCACCTATTTATTGAGTTCTAACTTCATTTTTACTTTCACTTTCATTTTCACTTTATCTCTCTAAAATTCAAGCATCCATACTCTCTCACCTCTCACTACAAATTTTAACCTTCCAAAATTTTTCAAAATTTAACCCAATCATGCCACGCATTAAGCAAACAACCTAATAGGGGCCATATGGACAACAGCAAGTTATGGGATAAGGAATTCAAATCCGAGCAGTAGACTTCAAATAACCCCTTTTACGACTATGCAGTAAAAGGGGAGGATGCACAATTTTAAAGCACACTTTAGCATTTTACCCTTTTTACCACCTATTTATTGAGTTCTAACTTCATTTTTACTTCACTTTCATTTTCACTTTATCTCTCTAAAATTCAAGCATCCATACTCTCTCACCTCTCACTACAAATTTTAACCTTCCAAAAGTTTTTAAAATTTAACCCAATCATGCCACACATTAAGCAAACAGCCTAATAGGATCTATATGGACAACAACAAGTTATGGGATAAGGAATTCAAATCTGAGCAGTAGACTTCAGAGAACCCATCCTAATATGCACTAAGGAGGAAGGAACTTGTTTCTACTCTTCAAATGCTAAACAACTTTTCGTTCCTAAATACTTTGATGTTGACATACTAAATAGGCTAAAATTGCACGAGTGGTTAGAAAACCTAGCTGAGAGAATCCAGAGGGGCCAATTCATGTTATTTTAATTCCCTATTTATCAAGAGCTTAGACTGGAATTCTTTACTTGATTGAGTTATAGCCCTAAGAACCCCAAGTAATTATGGTTCAGATTGAGAGGAAGGGCTTACAAATTGACCATCGAAGTCATATATGAGATGTGTTGATTCCCCGAATTCACCATCGTCGATCAATATGACGATTTTCATCCCTCTCAATACCAGAATGAGCTTACTAGAATTGAGTGTTTTCATGCCAAGAATGCGCACAACAACATCATCAGGTCCCATGAACACTTGCTACTGCACAAACTTATGTGTCAGCTGGTTTCCGACAAGTTAGAAACTAATAAGTGTTCTATTGAGGAACTTTTCATATTGTGGTGTATAGATCATAGTATTCTAGTATACACATCCACGCACATGTTACAACCTATTATTGTGGTGTGGAGCAACAATCTTGGAATAGGGTACATAGTGTCTACCATTGCGAAACATTTTGGGGTGGATTGTAGTGGACTAATTGTGCACCTACCTAAATTCCTAAGCCACCACCATTTATGGTGAGCTGAAATCCTTAAGTCCTACAACATGGAACTTAGGGACATCAGCCCAAAGACACAAGTTAGAAGTAGGGTAAGTCAAGCGAGCTCAAGTTTGGTGCTGCCTCGATGGGAGGAATCAGTAAATGAAGAATCAAAGGAAAAAGAAGAAGAAGAACCAGGCTAGAAGAAGGTTTTGGATGTAATCTTCGAAACTAATAGAACACTAGTGGAGATGGCACGGACATAACCAAACTAGAGCCTAGATATCCTACAGATCCATCGGTATGTCGAGTCTCAAGGCATTCAATTACTGCCTCCGACACCATCACCACCTCCTTCTGTATAAGATTCAGGTCTAACCCAAAATTTTCTTTTCCTTTCCCAAATTAGCAACCTATTTTTTAATTTTTATATTATTATTTTCTGTTTACTTAATTTCTATCTTTCCATGTTCTTATGTGTTTGTATGTGTTTCATTTTCATATTGAGGACAATTTGTTGTTCAAGTGTGGGGAGGGATTTTAAGTTTTGCTCTTTTATGTGATTTTTCATATTGTATGATAGTTATTAGGTTGCATTATGTGAATTGTTTGAATGTGTCAATGGCTCAGATGGAGTGAAATTCATTTAATTTTAACCATAGTCTATTAGGTTGTAAATGATCATTAGCTCGCAAAATTAGTGAATTAGGATTCTTTGGATAAATATACAACTTAATTAGGACTTAGTGTAAATTTAGCACCCTCTAAATTGTTACATTCATTCATAATTTTAGGCCTTTCAACTTAAGTAGCTTTACTAGTATTTTTTCATGAAAACAAATAGCTACAACAATAAGGTAGGTAATAAATTATGAAAAAATGTTAATAAATCACTATTCCACTGACCTTCAGGTTATAAATAGAGCTAGTAGCCGATTGAACAAATGATGTAGCTGAGTAATGCATCAACATGCATCACAAATGTGTGCCTTCACATTAAAAGGCTATAATGATGTTTCAACTAAGATGTTTAAACATGACTTAGTTGAGTAATTGGATCGACATTCATTATGTTTGCCTTCATGTAAAAAGGCTAAGTCTATGTTCATTAAAAAAAAGTGTGTTTTCCTTAATAAAACCTACCGGACTTGTAAATAGCTTAACTTTTCATGACAATGTACCTAGGAACAGTTACAAAGTCTGAAGGACCAAAGACTTATTAATGTGTGTGTACAATAAAAAAGTGTAAATGAATTAACACTTAAATCTTGATTAATTTGTATATTTTGCTCAAAGCCTTTAGACATAGATTTTTCTTGTTAATGATTAGATATAACTTATCAGATTATGTTTAAGATTAAATTTATTTCATGAAGTTAAAGTCATTGCCACATTATTGCATTATGTGTTTGTTGTTTTGTTTGATTGAGGAAAAGCAAACATTCAACTGTGGGGATGTTGACAGTTGAGATATTGCATTGTGTTTTAGGGTTCAATTTGTTAAGTATTTAGTGTTAAATTGAGTGTTGAGTGTGTGTTTATGTGTTAATTGTGTTAGTTTAGGTTTTAAAGTGTTTTTATAGGTTAGTATGAGTCTTTGAGCTTAAATGTTATACTTTTGAGGTACCTTGATGTGTTTGTTAGTGTTTCAGGGTAAACAGTGAAGGAGACAAGATTTAAGGAGTTTTGGGCTACAGACATAGCCATGATCGTGGCACAACAGGCCACGATCGTACACTTTGAGGGATGAGGGAATAGCAACAAGGTGACAATCATACATTTTGGGCACGGTCATGACAGAGAGCTTCCATTTAAGCCACAATCATACTCATTTAGGCATGATCACGATATAAAGGTTTAGATGCTAGCTCCATGTTCATAGCCTACGTCGGGTTGATGTAAAAGCTTGAACTTCATAAGACTTTTTGGACCATTTCGACCTCGAATTAAACCTAGGGCTGCCAAAGTATAAAGAGAACAGTATGTGACAGAGCCAACAACCTTGAGAGTCATGTAAGAGAGCCCTCATACTAGTCAGTTTTGAGAAAAAACCTAAAGAGAAATCAAGATATTAAGGAAGGAGATGAAGGAAGAGAGACATAGAGATGAAGCTAGACACAATGTAGCTCCTGGAATAGGTGGTTTCTTGTTGTAAATGCCTCTGCAATTTTGTTCCCGACAGTATTTTCCGTTTATTCATTTTTTACTGATTTAATTGTGATTCAATACTTGTTCTTGATAATTCGGCAATAGACTGAGAGGGTGAGCCAAATGAAAATAATCAATTTGGGCTAATGAGAGTTAGGTATATTGATAGATAAAAATTGGATCAAACTCGTAGAGTTATGTAGAATTGGATCAAACTCGTAGAATTATGTAACGAGAGATTTGAACATAGATTCTTGATAAGTTTATAGACAATTTTAGAACTATTTGAGGTTATGGGTTATTTGTGAGGTGAGAGATCACAATTCTATAATTTAATTTAAGGACCATCAATTAGGGCTAAAGATTATAACTCGAGAGAGAGTAATCTACCCTAAGACCATCTAGACCCATTAATTTGATAATTGCATAATTGGTTAGATTTTCATTAGTTTTGAATTAAAACCCCTTTTCTCTCACTTGTTGATTTCTAGGTTGATTTTGGATTGTTTGTGTAATTTTCAATTTTGTTGACATTTCTGCATTTTAATTCTTGAAATTAATTATTTGATTGATTTATTTATGCATTAGTTATTTGTTTAGATTTAGTGTGAAATTCAGCCAACCTTAGAATTTAGGACTAGTTTGCCCTCCTCATAGGATCGATACCTTAGGTACCACACGAAGACTCATGCACTTGCGGATTTACCAAGGTTAATAAATATTAAAACTTAGTATATGTAACCATGCAATCACTAGTAGCACAGAATAGGTAAATTACTTGGGCTAACTATGTTGAGGCAACAATACATAGTCTAACACTTATAATCCAAGGTAGCAAAACCACCTAAATTTTTCTTAGAGTACTAACAATGCAGGTGGCTAAGTAAAACCACAAAGACCACCCGAATTTTAGGAAGACCATCGTAGATCTTTAGAGAGCAAAATGTACAAGTTAATGGACATACTGGGGATCCAAATTCTTAAGAGAAAAGGAAGGTCAAATAAGGCAGGAAGAGAATCAGAAATGGTTGTTTACAAGCCAGGATGCCAAATTTGACCAAATCTTAAAGAACCATGCTTCCTCTATCCACAACATGGAGGTTCAGGTAGGTCAACTTGTTACCGCTTTATATTCTAGAAATGCAAGTAGCCTACTAAGTAGCACTGAAGCCAACCCAAAGGAACAACTTAAAGCAATCACACTTCACTACAAGAAAATTGTAGTTTAGCGACGGAAAATACCGACGGAATAACCAAATATTCCGTCGGTATTAAGGTTAC
>JAOSBN010169874.1:0-20706 GCA_027563595.1 Erythroxylum suave | reverse complement strand
ATATACTTTTATTAGTTTTATTATAATATTAAAGTTTTAATAAGTTTATATTTATATTTATTTAATTATAATAATTAGATTTAATACTTTATATTAATCTAGTTTACTATATAATAGCTTTTTTAAGAGTACTAATAACTTACTAATTATTTATAGTAATATATATTATACTATATATTAAAGATATTATATTACTACTATTAAGTTATTAAACTTTCCGCTCCTATTCTAGCTTATAGAGGCGCTATTTATAAATAAGAGAAAAAAAGGCGCGTTATTAGCTTTATAAGATTTAAATACTAATCTCTTTACTTATATTTAAAAGATTAAGGCTAATATTTAAGATTTATATTAAATCCCGTCCCGTAAATATTATATTATATTATAGTAGATCTACGAATTTAAATAATACGCTAGCGTAACGGGTTAATAAATATAAAGATTATATTATAAAGCGCGTATTCGTAGTTTATAAACTTAGATATTATCTTTATAATAGATAATTACTTTTAGTTTTATTTATATAACTTAATATATATTTAGGTTTACCGCGTATTATAACGAAAATAAAATACTAAACTAGTTTAGATTATTATATTATAGTAAAATCTAAACTTTACTTTTAAAAGAACTTTATATTAAAATTAAGGTCTATAAATATAACTAATTAAGAGTTTTAAGCTATATATTATATTAAGAGCGAAAAATATTATTTTAATTCCTATTAAGTCTAGCTAGTAGATTACTATTTAATATATAATCCGCGGTTAATATACCGTTTAAGATATCTTTATTTATTAATTAACTCTTCTTAAAAAACTTCCGCTTTAATAAATTATTTAAGGACTATAAACTTAATATAATTAATTAAGAGAGCTACGTTAAACTATTATAATAAAAACTCTAGACGGCGTAATTATAATATAAGTTTAATTAAAAGACTATAGACTAACTATATAAGAAGATATAAAAAAAAAATATAAAGTACTAGTATACGATAAATAATCTATAGAGATATCTTTAAAGAGAAAAATATAATATATAGTTAGCGTAGATCTCTTAAATAGGTCTAAAGAATAATTACGTAGTTAAATATAACGAATTAATATTAGCGGTTAAGATACTCGTTAAATATATTAATTAATTTAAAATTAATACTTAGAAGTCTCTAAAAGTTATTAATCTTAATAAAAAATTTATTTTTTAGGTTACTTAATAACTCCTTATATTATAGATTTAGTATCTCTACGAGGCTAGAAAATAGCTATATATAGTATTATAAAGAGTAAGTATAAATATAACTATTTAAATAAATTCTCCTAAATAACTAGCCGCTTTATAATTTATTAAATATATTTCTTATAATAGACTAGAGGAATAATAAAGGAAGTTTAAAAGGGTTTTATTAACCGTTAAAGTACGGTAGCTATATTAAAATAAAATAATATCGCTAGATACGGTTTAAGTATATAATAAATAGATTATAAACTAGAATTAATAACTTAAATTTAATTAAATAGATAATAATATTAAGAGAGTAGTAAGCGAACTAATATATATATTCTTTATATATCTAGTATCGTTACTATTATAATTAAGATCTAAAGTATATAAAACTTAATATATAAGTTATTAAAGTTAGTTAATCACTTAAAAGCTTTATTAATACGAGTCTATAATATAAATTAATAAATTATATCTTTATCTTCTTTTATCGCTAATAATTAAATCCGTTTAATAAGTAACTAAACGGGCGATCTTAGGGATTATATATTATTTAGTAGTAAAGTATCGGTTAATTAATACTTTAAAGAGTATATAAATCACGTTATATATCTAATAACTAGTTACTATATTTATATATAAGTCGTAATAATTATTATTAAGAATTAGGTATATATTAAAGATAAAGATAATCTATATAAAGCTAAAAAATATTATAGTTTAATTATTACGCTATAAAGAATACGTACTCGTTCTATCTTATAATATATTTTAAACTATAAACGATAATATATTAGCGATTTATTACGTATTTAAACCCTAGATTAGTAAGTTAATATTATATAAATATTAATAAAGATTCCGCCCTATAAGTTATTATATTCTTAAATTAAGATACGAAGGGGAATAAATAAGTTTTTAAGTTAATTAAAATTAAAAAAGATCTTCTAATTTTTAAAATTAAAGATTTTAATAATATTAAACTTAGTTAATAATTTAGTTATTATTATAAATCTATAGTCTTTATCTTTTATATTAATAAAACGATTAATATTAAGGTTAATTATTTAGGAGGTTAAAGAGATAATTAAAAGAATAAAATTATAAAGTATCTTTATTTTAGCTTATATACTTAAAGGAATAATAAAGGAGTATAAACCGATAGCTAGTAGATTTATAATTATTATAAATAATAGTATAATTAACGGTAAAAAAACTTCTAAATATAATATATAAATATTAAAAGAGTTATTTAAACTATTTAATTTAAATAACGGTTTATAAATAATTAAATTCTTTTATTTATTTATAAAGCGTTCTAAACTCTATATCTTAATTATAGTTTTTATATATATTAGAGTTAAAAGATATATTAAAGGCTCTTAAAATAATATCTTTTTTTATTAAAGGATTATATTTATTTAATCTAGATACTTTATAGCTAAATAATAGCCGGCTATATAATATTATAATAGATAAACGAAGTCTAGAGAGAACGCTATATATAAAAAAGAGAACTCTTTATTAATTATAATATATAAATCTTAAAATAGTATAAAGCTTAAATATTTTATATTTTAAATTAAAGTAAATATTAATACCGTTATTATAACTTAAAAGTATAATTATCGCCCTTATAATATAATTTATATATAAGTTTAAGAGTTATAATCTTTATAAATCTTTTAATTAAAGACTTTAAAAATAGCGAACGTAAAAGTCTTATAGATAATAATAATAATAAAAGATATTAATAACGACTTTATTAATATTAAGATTAATATCTAAATAAAAACCGATAATTAAATAATCTTAATTTCTTCTCTTTAATCTTTACGCCGTTAAATATTTTATAAAGGTACTATTAATCTTTATTTAAATACTTAACTTATATAAATAGCGGTTAATAAATACTAGCTCTTAAACTATATTATTATTAATAAAAATAAGACTAGAATATTTCTTAAGTTAAGCTATTAAAGACCGTAAACTTTTACGTAATATATAGCTATATAAGTTATATTAAATTATATATATTAAGCTCGCCCTTCTTACTTTAATATATTACTAGACCCCTATAAAAATATTTAAAAGATACTTTAACTTACTTTAGTTTTATAAGATAGATCTAATTAAAGAGAATAAAGACGTTAATATTTAATATTAATAAAGTTTAATACGTATAAAGGGTATAAAGATAACGTTTATATATAATTCTAAAACGATCTTACTATATAATCGGCCGCTTTAAGCCGAGAAAGTTATAGTTAGAGGCTAAGGTATATAATAATATAGTTTTTAGACGATAAGTAGATATAATAATCTTTAAATTTCTAGTCCTCTATAATAACTAGATTTATATTATACTATTTAATTCTTTCTTAACCGCCTATATATAACTTAATTAACGCGGCTTTAATTATTTATATTATAGGATTATTTAACTTCTTAAAGCGTAAATAAGCGTACTAAAAAGAAGTTTTTAAAAACTTTATAACTATATTATTCGATTAAGTATATCTTAATTATAAAGATTAACTCGTAATATAAAAGTTAATATTATAAATAAACTAGATTAATACGCTAGCTAAACTTTAATTATAGTTTAATAGCTCTATACTAAAATTAATTATTTCGCTTATTATTAACGTAGTAGTTAATAAAGAGATAACTTATTATTATAATAACTTTCGATCTCTATTCTCTATAAATAATTAAGTACTATTATATTATATTTATTATTAAACTTCGGTTTATTCTTTACTAAAGACTCTTCGTCTCTTATTATTATTATAAATCTACTTTTATATTAATAGCTCGCTTATCTTCTTATATCTCTTTAAACTTAACTATTATTACGCTAGTCTATTTAGCGTTAAATATATAAATCTTATATTTAATAGCCGGATCTAAAGCTACTTAGCGTATTTATTATAAATATATTTAATAGCTTCTATATCTAACGGTTAATAAAGATAATCTAACTTTAAGAAATTATTAGTAGGATTAAATATTATTATAGATATTCTTTAAACTAGTTATATATATCCTCCGCGACGTATAAGATATATATATAGAAGGCGTAGTATTATTTATTATAGTTATTATAGATCGTTAATAATATTCTTATTAAAGGGATCTTAAAGCGAAGTAGTAGTATATATTTTATAAATATCCGGCTTTTACTAGTTAAGAAGTATTTAACGGATATAAAGACGAGCTTAAAAGTATATAATATAATAAATATAGATTATATTAAGATTTATTATTATTTATTAATCTTAATATCCTACTCTTCGTCTAGATATTATTTAAAAATTATTATTAATAGTCTTATCTAGATACTTATAATAAGAAGTAGAGATATAAATATATAAAAAAAGATAAGCGTAACGATTAAAGAATATTTTAAATCCCTTAATTATATAAAGTTAACGTTATATAACGAGACTATATTAGCCTAGGATATATTATTATTAGGAAATTATAAGTATCTTTAAGCTTTAAGGAGATAAATTTAATAAGAGAAATTCTATCTTCGTTTTTTTATAAAAAATATATATTTATAATAATAATACCGCTATTATTTATTTTATTAAAGAGCTCTATAAATACTTTATCTTTAATATTCGCTATAGCGACGCGCTTATAATCTATAAGGCTTATATCTTTTTTATAAATAACGGAGTAAATTACTTCTAATATAGTAATTTTATAGTTATTAATTAAATAAATAAATAAAAGCCTTATAGGTTTAGACTTAAAAGATTAAAAGATAACTATTCTTAGAAGTTATAAATCGGATATTATAATCTTAAATATTCTAATATTCTATAGTCTTAAATACGTAACTTAAATTAATAAATAATTAAATCTAAGATATATATTAAAATAACTTAAAATATCGTAGTATCTAATATATTTATAATATTATTATTTATAAATTTATCGCGACTATTATAGCGTAAAAATAAATAAATAAAGAGCTATAGCTAGTTATAATATCGCGAGTCTTATATTATAGTTTTAACTCTCCTTTAAATCTTTATACTAGACTATTTTATATCTTAATAGATATTTAGATATTATAATAAATAATATATTCCCTCTAAGACTATATAAGAGTTTATATTAACTAGATAAAAGCTACTTTAATTTTAAACTATATTATATATAAGCCGAACTTAGTCTTATTATAATTTAAAAAAAATAGATATTTATTATTTACTAATATATTTACTTCGGTATTATTACTTATAGAGATAGAAATATTATATAAAATAATAAAAGCGAATCTATTATTAATTAGTAAACGCTTAAACGATAATAGTATTAAGTTATATATTAAGTAATATAATATTATATTTATTACGTAATATTAGTTCTAAGCTTTATTATCGGACGATCTAGTAATTTAATATATATAATAAAGATATATAATAGTTAATATAAAACTTTAGTTTTTTTAAAATATTAAATTAATACCCGTTAGATTCTTCTTATTTATAATTAAAGCTCGCGTAGCTAGATTATTTTATTAATATTATTAGAATATAAACGTAGAAGATATTAAAGGGGAAATAAATAAATAAAGAGAAGTACTATTATTATTAAAAAGTAATTCTCTCTTAACCGAAGACGAACTTAAAAAGTAATTATATATTATTAATTTAATAAAGTAACGATAGAGCGGCTATTATTAAAATAAAAAATCTATAAAGGATCGCTCTATTTATAATTTATAGTAAAGGTTTTAGATAATAAAAGTAATAAATCTAGATCTCTTTATATAATAATATTTAATTCTATATAGAATAAACGTAATTAAGTTTTTTAATAATAAATACTCGTTCTATATAAACGCTATATTAATAAATAAGGCTCTAATAAGCGATATATTTAATATTTATTATTAATATACTACGCGGTTAGAGAGAAGAATCGTTATAAATAAGTTTAAATAATATTTTATAATAGTTCTCTAGTACGACGTATATGATCTTATTAATCTTAAAGCTAAAGCGGGGACGATAAAAAGTAAATATAGAAACGTTATAATATTTTATATTAATAACTTCTTCGGCGATTTATTAAAGCGGGAAAATATTAATATTAAGAAGCTTAAAAAGGATCTTAATATCTAAAGCGCGATAAAATAGAAATTAATTTAATTAAAGGATTAATTAGAGCTTAATTATATTTTCTTTTTATAATTATAGTTATATAAATATTTATAAATTATAAACTTTATTCTTTTTATTAACGTACTAACCGTTTTTAAATATTAAAAGAGAATTATAGTTTAAAGAAAATAGCTATATAAAAGAGATAAAGTATTTTAAAGGTTTAAATATTTAAATTAAAGTAGAGTCTACTATAGCTAATAAATTAACTTATAATATTTATAAGGAGCTCTTTTAGACGTTTAAAATAAAGATAAAACTCTAAGATTTTAAAATTTAATATCGCTAACGCGCTTATCTTTATTTAAATTTATATACCGACGTCCGCTTTATCTTAAACCTTAACCCTATTTATATCTATATTAATAAGCGAGACTCTAGTCGCTATTATATTAAATTAAGATTATAAATACTTAATTATAGCCGAGTTCCGCCTTATTAAGAAGTATACGCGTAAAAACTAGCTTACGACGCTATTTAAAAACCTTATTTATCTATTTATCTTTTACTTTATAATTATTATCCTTAATTTAGCTTTTTAAATATATATTATTATCTTCTAAAGAAATTAATTATCTATATAGTATTATTTATTAAGCTTATTTAGCGCCTCTCGCTTTATTATAACTAAAGCGACTTTTATATACTTCTTTAAAGCCCGCCTAAAAGAAATATTAATATAATAGTACGCCTAGCTTTATTTATATTAGATTAATTAAGCGCCCTCGTTAAGTTATTTTAATATTATTTAATTATCCTTTAGATTTACTAAATAATCCTCGCTCTTATATTTAAGCTATTTTAAAATCTCTTTAGCCGAGTTTATATTATTTTTTAAGACTATAGCCTACTTCTATCTTTAATTTAACGTAGGATAATATAATTAATCGTATATCTTAATATTTATAATAATATAGAGCTTAAAGACCTCTAAAGCGTAATTATTATATAAGGCTACGTATATAGCTATATTTTAATAAATTATTATTAACTTATTTATTTTTATCTCTTATATCTTAATTTATCTTAATTATAAACTAGTCTTAATTATCTTTAATAAGATTTTTTATAGAATATTATAGTACGGCGATATTAGGGTAAGAGAGATAATAAAGACGGGTTATTAATATTAGTTAATAGCCGTAATTAAGTTAATAGCGAAAATAAAGATAATTAATAACTAAAAGAGGGAGGTCTATAATTATTAATATTAATATTAATTATTAAGGACTAACTAAACTAGATTAGGGATACTAAAAATAGAAAATAGTAATATTCTTAAAATTAATTATATCGCTTTTAAGAGATTATAAAGAGAAGAAGTAAAAAGAAAAACTTATATTTTAATAATATTAAACGAAGTTAAGGCCTTTATCTTCTCTTTTTAAAAATAAAACGGTTTTAGGTTTTTTATATTAATACCGGAGGCCCGAAGCTATCTCCTTATAGTAAATATTAATATATTTTTTAATATATAATTTACGATATAATAAGATAACGGAAGACTACTTTTTAATCTAGTCTATTTAAATAGAGATTAGTCTCTAACTATATACTACGACTAACTATAACGTATATTACCCGTAGGGCTAATATATAAGAGTATTTATATATTATATAATAATCTATAAAATATCTAGACTCTTAATATCCTATATTTAAAGAGATCCGTTTAAATATATTAATACGACTATAGTACTAATATTACGCCGTAGTTATAAATTAAACTTAAATACTCCGCTTAACTAGCTATAAAATCTAACGTTTTATATCGCCCTTTAAATAAACTATTACTATTAGAGTTTTATATAAAAGCGTATAAATCTTATAAGTATAAGTATTTAACTAATATATTTATATTAACTAAGAGACGCGTATATATACGCTTTAGATCAGGGTCTATATATATTCTACTATCTAGCGATATAGGGACGTAGCTTAGTACCCTAAGGTTTATTATCTAGAGCGGAGATCAGAGTAAAACGGGGGTTATAGCCCTATATAGCCTTACGAGAACGCTAAGATTAGATATTTAAATTCGGGCGAGGCTAGCTAGTAGTAAAACGGTCTAAACTAAATTAAATATTAGTAACGCGTAGGTACGATCTAAAGTCTAAAAGCTTAATATTATTTTATAAAGCCCTCTTCGAAATATTTATATAGTCTCTTATCTAAATAGTAATCTTATTCTCGCTATAGCCGTAATATACTTAATATAAGAGTGAACTTTATAGTCGCGTACTCCTACGTTACTATAACCGCTAAAATAGCTATATCTTACTAGCTAATTAACTACGCTAATAGCGTTAATTTCGCTTTCCTTTATCGGTACCGTTATATAGTTTAATTATAACTTATTAAATTAAACTACCGTCGCCTCCGTATACGATCCTAGTTAAGAGCTATTACCGTTTATAACTTTCTATAATATATCTCTCTAGGTAGTTTATCTAAATCTTTAGAACTTTAAGCGTCGTTTTTATCTCCTTTCGTTTTTCCTTTTACGGTATATCGATAGTTATTAAATTAGAAATTAGTTTATAAATTAAGTAGCTATTTCTATTAGTTAATTTTTAAGCTTATAAAGCTTTCTTTTATACTATAATAACTTATCTTAAAGCCGTAAATATTCTCTTTAAATAATATATTACGATTATATTATCTACGCTAATATAGAGAAAGACGAAGAATTTTTATAATTATACGCCTTTAAGATTCTAGACTCTAGATTTAACTTTAATAATAATTATTAATTAATTCTAATCTTAGTTAACTATCTACTTAAGAACCCGCTTCGCTAAAGAATAATAATTTATTTTTATTATTAAATAAAGCTATCTAGATAATTAATTTTAACTTTAGATTAGAGTTTAAAGTTTTAATTATTTTAAAGGTTTACTTTAAACGCTAAATTTATATTAAATTATTTAATTTACTAAAATATACGGAGAAAAAAGAAAGAAGATATTTAAATAAATAAGTTATATTTATTTAAAGTTAATATTTACTCTAATTAATTATTAATATAATCCTCTCTTAACTTATTTTACTACGTAGATTTATAAGCTTATAAGTAATAAGATTATTAATAGTTAATTTAAGATATAATAAGAATTAAATAGTTATATTTTTTTTTATAAATTTAAACGAGCTTTAATAATTATAAAAGGCTTCTATTTTAGGAACTCTTATAAGTTTCTAACGGCCTAATTTACTTAAAGTAATACGTAGTATTCTAGCGAAGATTATAATAAATATTATATAAATATATATCGCTAACTTTATTATTTATAATAGAGTTAATCTTATTTAAAAATATCTCGCTTAATAAAGAGACCGCTAGTCTTTTAAATATTATTAATAATTAAGATCTAAATATTACGTTTAAAGTAATCGTTTAAGAATAAAATAAAATATTAAGTTAAGATTCCTAAATAGGGATATTAAGAGCTTTTATATAAAAGATAAGACGTTATTTAAATATATTTAATATATAAGATTAAAGCTAAGGTTTAGTAAAATAAAAATAGTAAAAAGAAGAAAAATAATAATAATTAATTTTATTAAGAGTATTTTATATCTAATCTTATTTATTTAATTTTTAATCTTCTAATACTAGTTAATAATAATAAGTATTTACTTCTAATAAAATATCCGTTAATTTTAAATTAACTATCTTTATTTAATATATAGCGATAAAGTTCCTTTTCTTAAATTATTTAAATATTTTATTTAGGACTCTAACTCCTTAAAGATATTATTATTAAAGAGATTTATCTTTAAGCTTTATTAATTAATAGAAGATAGATTAATTAGAGAGTATATATAAAGCTTATAATAAAAGCTAATAAAATAATTTATAAAATAACGCTTCTTAATCTCTTAAAGGATATATTTAACGTTTTTAAGGTTATTAAAGTTCTTAATATAGATAAGAATAATATATTTATTTTTTATTTTAGTCTTTTAAAATTTATAATTATAATTTAATTAATTAGCGAGAGTCTATTTTATAATAAATTATTAATAAACCTTTAAACGATGTATTTCCTTTAAGATTTATATTTTAATTCGCGCGTTATAGGCTTAAGCGTAAATTTAAAGACGTAATATCGCTTCTTTATAATATTAGTTATTTTATATCTAGATTTTAGACTTAAATCTTATACTTTTATTTATCTCTTATATTAAATCCTAGAGTATTTAGTCTATAATATATATAAGCGCGATTATATTAACTATAAATAACGCGGCTTATAGAGAGTAAACGATTTATAATAATAAGTATTTTATATATATATTATAGTACTAGTTAAAAGAGAGAATATATTAAATATATTATTATACGTCTTTATATCTCTAGCGGTATAAGATATTATCTTAAAATAAATTTAAAAATCCTTTCTTCGCCGTTATATTAAAGTCTAAATAAAGCGAACTAACTTTTATTATAAAATTAAAGTTTTTATTTTCTTTAAGCGAGTTATTAATAATCTTTAATTTAAAAAACTAATATTTATTAAAACTATAAAGATCTTATTTCTTATAAATATAGTTCTAGGCTTAGTAGTAATAAATAATTAAAGTATTTAAATAAAACTAAATACTTTATAAATACTTAATTATTTTAACTTTTAATATAACCTTTAATATAAGAATAGCGCTTACTATATTTAAATATATAAAGATAAAGATTATAAATTATATCTTTATTTATTAATATAGCTTTACTATTAAGAGTAGTTTAGACTCGTTTAATAATATAAAGAAAATAAAACCTTAAAAGAAATTATTATTAAGTTTTAATCTTAACTTATAAGCTCTTAATATATTAGAGTTTATATTTATCTTTAAGCGTTAGTCGTCCTTAGTAGTTATCTTATCTCTAGTAGTTATCTCGTCTTTAGTAATTATCTCGTCCTTAATTATATTTATTATTAAATAGGGTTATTACTTAAGTAATATAAAATTAAAAATAGACTACGAGTATTTTTCTAAATTAGATTTTAATAGACTTATAAATCTAAAAGTTAGATAATAATTATAAATATTAAAAATCTCTTATATATTAAGGCCTTTTTTCTTTATAAGTAAAAAACGCGGCTATATAACTTTTAAAATATAACGGCCTTATATATCTATAACTTTATCTTAAAGCTTAATAATATTATTAATAAAATAAACCGCGGTTATCTATTATAATTTTAAGATCTTATAATAAAGTACTTTTATAGAAAATATTATATTTATAAGAGACGGGCTAAGAGTAATAAGCCCGAATATAAATCTTTATATATATTATATCTAAAGTAGATAAGTACTTTTACTTAAGGCTTAGATATAAATAAGCGTATATAAATATTTTTTATATTTATATTATCTAAATATAATTAGAATAGATAATAATAATTATTATTATATATAAGTCTATCGCTTATAACTATTTAATATATTATTAATTTAAAAATAATACTAGTTAACTATAACTAGTATTTAAACGGAAAAATAAAATAAATATTAACGATTCGCTCTCTTTATCTATATATAAAGATATTATATTATTTAATTAAGGGAGACGAGCCTATAGAATAAATAACTTTAAAAGTTATATAATTACTTCTTTTATCCTTTATATATATTAATCTATATTTTATAACCTTTTAATAATCTTATTATCTTATATTCTATCTTACTATTTATATTTATTAGATCCGACCGAGTTAGATATTTAATATAATATTTTATATTTAACTTTCTACGCTATAGAATATCTCTTTTATATTATAAAGTAAGTATTATATCTTATAAAGAGCGTAAATTTAATTTATAAATTATACTTTAAAGTAATAGACTTATTACTAGAACTAGATATATTTATAATAAGATAATTAAGTTATTAATTTATATTTATTTTATTTTTAGGGAACGCGTTCCGAATATATATAATATAACTAAATACCTTTTATTAGATTAAAGAAATACGTATATATATATATTATATATTAGTCTTAAAAAATTAAGCTTAAAATTATAATTATATTATACTTCTTATTAACCGCCGTCTTTAAATTAACTATTATCTCTTAACGCGTTATTTAAGAGTAGATATCTTTATATTAAGAAAAATAAAAGAGATATAATTATTTAGTAAAAAGAGAAGTAGTTAATATATAAATTCTTAACTATTTAACTAAATTTCTATCTAAATTTACGCCTTTTATTATTATTATATAATATTTTTATAACTAATCTTTTATACGCGTTTAAGCTTTATTTTAAGATTATAATTTAATATATTATATCTCTCTCTTATTTTATTAATTCTCTTTTATCTTATTTTATCTTTCTTTATTTTTTATTTTTTTTATATTATCCTCTCTTTAAACTTTCTTATATATTAATATCTAGTTTTAATATTTAGATAGAGAAGCTTATTATTATTTAAATATTATTAAATATTACGGTTTTATCTTATAGCCTTTAACCTTTAATTATTTAATATTCGGCGAGAGCTTTTAATAATAATCTAATTCTAGACTATTTATTTAAGAATAAAGAAGAGTATACTAAAAACTAGATATATATATTTACTTTATATTATTAATAGATACTCGCTATAAAAAGATATTAAAGCGTTATCTTATTAAATTATCTCTAGATCTAGCTTATTTACGTAACGCGTTAATATTACCGTCCCTATTATCGTTACTAGTATTTAGTCGTCGGCTAAGTTTATTATTTAAGCGGTTATTATCGAGCTAGATTATATTACTAGTATTATAAGTCTAATTAAAGTTATTAATAATATTTAAAACTAGGATCTAAGATATTAACTATTATTATATATTATATAAAGCTAGATTCGTAGCTAGACTAATATCTAATTTATAAAGGATAGTAATAACGGCGTTATAGATAATTAATAAATTAATAATAGATTTATATTATTATAGACTCGCGGCGATCTTATTAATATAATTTATTATAATTAAGGTTCTACTAAGCCTAGATAAAAGTTAGCTAACGATATTTATAATTAAAGAAATATTAAACCCTATCTTAAAATTTTAAATTAAAACGAGTCTTATTATAGCTCTAATAGTATTAATAAATATAAGTTAGATAAGGCTATTTTAAAGAAAACTATATAGTTCTACGCCGCTATCGGGTAATTAAGCGACTATTATCTAAATAAGAGTATCTATAGTTATTTTATAGATTATAAACGCTAATATATATTAAATTTAAGAGATATTCTCGTTTTAAGACGTTAGTTATTTAACTTTAAAAGGATTAATAATAATTATTTATTAATTAATAGCTATATTAAGATAAAAAAAGAGTATTAAAGAATAGAGTAAATATTTAAAGAGATAAGAGCCGATATTTATTTTCTTTAAAGATCGACGAGAAAGCGTTATTAAAGTAGAGTATTATAAATAATTAATAATATTAATTAAGAGATATTTATATTAAAATAAAGATAAAGAGAACGACTACTTTATATCTATAATAGCTATAGAACTTATAATTTAAACGAATATAAGAAAAGAACTAGAATCCTTAATTAGTCTAATTACTCGATTATAATATTTTTAAATAAAGGATATTTCTATAAATTAAAAGAGCCTTAATTAATCTCTCTTATTTTAAATTAGAACTATTCGTACTAAAATAATAATTAAAATTAAGTTATTATAGCTATCTAAGTAGATTAACTTATATAAATTAAGCGAGACGACGCTATAAAAAGATTATAATAAGTTATTTATCTTATTTAAATCTATAGCTAAGCTAAGGATTCGTTTTAAATTAAAATTAATCGTAATTACCGCGAAATATTAATTATACTCGGCCTTATATAGCTAAAATCTCTCCTTAAAGCGACGTAGGATAATATTTATATATTAAATATTCTAGATTAGAGACGTCGGTATTAAGAATTATTTAAATCCTAATATATATTTTTTATTTAATACTAGCCGTATCCGTATCTAAATATAGACGTAAAATTTATATAATATAAAATTAATATTATATATATTTAATCTAAAGAAATAAGTTATTATTTATCTTATTTATATTAATCTTAATAGTTATTCTTACTTATTTAATATTAGTTTTATATCTTTATTAATCTTATTAATAGGCTTAACTACGGCTAAATAAATAATTAAATTAATTATTTATAGCCTAACGCTTAAGATTAATCTTAGGGCTAATTCTTAAGTATAACTTCTAGATCTATTATTAAACTAGAGTAAGATAAATATCTATTATATTATTTACTATATTAGGGCGTACGCTACGAGCTAGTTTATAATTTAAGTATATAAGAGCTATTTTTAGCTAGATTAATATCTAGAATATCTCTTCTCTATATAAAATACGTAGTCGATATACTATTATAAGTTATAAAGACTAAGCCCGATTAATAATATTACTAATCTTAACCGCCGGGACTAGTAGAGAATAGTACTCTTATACTAGATTATAACCGTTCTCGTCTTCGTTAGCCGATATAAAGAGTCTCTCGGTTATATTTACCGCCCTCAGAGGCCGGTCTCCTATCTTAGAATAATAGTAGTAGCGTTATACTTCGATATCTAGATATCCGAGATAAAGACGCTTAAGATAAATACTATATAAGCTTTATCGATCGCTAGAAAGATATAGATATAAAGTAGAAACTTTATATTATATAGCGTACGGTTATAATACTAGAGACGATATTTCTATATTTATTATCCGGCTACGGAGATCCCTCTTATATAATAAATTACTTATTTTAATTATTATTTTACTATTAGAAGTAATTATTTTAAATAATTATTATTATCTAATTCTAGATAAATAATTAACTTAAATTATTAATATTTAGATCTTTTTTAGAAATATATTATATTATAAGATATCTAGAAAGCGAATTATTTAAATAAAAATATTATATTAGTTAATAGACTTTAAGTTATAATTAAACTTCTAAGAATTAAGCTATAAGGTTAATCTTAATCTTAATAGAGGTTAAAAAGCTATTTATAATCTCTTATAAGTTATTTATTAACGATATAAAGTCGACGAATATCTTCTTATAAATATAAACGCGGTAATTAAGAGAATAGAAAGTATAACTTTTAATAAATATATTAAAGAGTATTTAAAATCTTTATATAACGAGTTCTTTATTAATAAATTACTACTTAAGCTAAATAAGTTTTAATATATTAAGACTACTATCGCCTATTTAAATAAGAATTCTTTAGATTTAAATTACGACTAAATCGCCTTATATAATAATAATAAAGATAGGGACGAAATTAATAATAAAGATATATTATCTTTTTTATTAAACGTTTTATACGCCTTATTAGTTAAGTTATAATAATCTTATATTAAGGATTCTAAAAATAAATATAGCGAGTTAGCCGCTAATATTTATTTTAATATTTAATCTTATCTTTAATTTAAAGACTTAAACTAAATATTAAATTTATATTTTTTCTTAATTAGCCCGATAAGATCTTAAAGATAATATTATATCTCTTTAAATCTAACTCCCTTTATTATACTAGTTAAATCCTATAAATATTTTATATAGTTCTTTTCTCTCCCGTTTATAGATCTTATTAATCTAGATATAAAAGCTACGCGCTATAATCTTATAAGATATAAATTAAGATATCTAAGTTATAGCCCTAGCGATTAAGAAAAGATATAAAAGATTATATTAGTATATTACGCTTAATAAATTAAAGCGATTAAATATAAAATTAAATTATTTAACGTTAAGATAAAAATAATAAAGAATAATATTAATAAATATTTAACTAACGAATAAAGCTTTTAAGAGAGGATTTTAATACTTAAAAAGAGAATTAAAGATCTTAAAAGAGAGCTAGTATCGCTTTTTATAAAGTATTAAAAATTATTTATTAAAATTAGTAAAACGTTCTAGTAATACGCGTCTCTTAAAGATAAGTATAAGTAATTATTAAATAATAAGTTAGCGCTATAAGGGGTTTAATAAGACCTTTAGGATACCGTATATTAGCTAAAGAAAAACTATAACGCTTTTATAATATAGTATTAGCTACTTAAAGGATATATTAATTTAATATTCTCTCGTAATTAAGCTATTTAATATATTAGTAACGGCTATATTACTAATATAAATATCTATTAGTTAATCTAATTATTTCTTTATTTTAAATAAATAAATAAACTAATCCTAATAATACTAGTCGCTTATAAAATTAAGAATAGATCTCTTAATCTTTAATAAATATATTAGTCGGGTATATATCTTTAATATATTAATTAAGATAAGAAAATAAAGTTATTTTTTACGCCTTTATTATATTAATAATATCCCTAGCTATAATTCTAATAGTTAATATAATATTAGTTAAAAGATTTATCTTAAAATAGTTAGCCTTAATATATATAGACTATATATTAATTATATATTAACTATATATCGACTATATATTAATTATATATCGACTATATATTAACTATATATTAACTATATATTAACTATATATTAATTATATATTAATTATATATTAACTATATATCGATTATATATTATTTATATATTAACTATATACCCTTATCTATCTAGTAGAAGATCTTATATCTAATAAAGAAGCTTATACTCTTCTCTTTTAAAATATTAGATTAATTATCTTAAAGAGATATCTTTATAAATAAGTAACTTTATAATTATTATAAAAATACCTAGCTATATAGATTAGCTATAAAATATAAATATAAAGTTTTATATTTTATTATAATATAGCGATCTTAGACTATATTTAAGGAAGATTTATTAAGGTTAAATATTTAAGATTAATATTTAGATACTAAAGATATTAAGTTAGTATATATAAGGATATTTATTTTATTCTCTCGCTATTATTTTATTAAATAAATAACTATAATACTTTTATCTTATATCGCTAGCCTTATTCGTCCTTAAATTACTAAAATAAGATTATTTATTATATAATTTCGCCGTTAGTAACTCGTTCTTAATATTTATATTATTATATTATCGCTTTAATTAAGATCTCGTAGCTTCTTAATTATTATATATATAACTAGAACGATAACGTTTACTTTATTTATAGTACTTATTATTTAAGCGATAAAATATATACCGATAAAAAGCTATTTAGTAAACGATTTAAATAATAATTAATAGTAGCTTAAGATATATTTAATAAATAAGATAAGACCTTATATTATAATTTCTTTTATTTATAGAGTCTCTTATAGACTAAAAGAAGTAGCGAATTCTAAAAATTATAAGATATTATACGTTATTTAATAAACTTATAATTTAATATAAGGTACTTTAACCGTTAATATTTTAATATAAGATATTCTTATATAAGACGTATCTTTTATAGATTATATTAAATCGGAGAAATATTACTTTAAATTAGTTTATTTATAATTATAATTACCGATAAATCCTAAAGCGTTATATATTAAAGAGTTAATAATAATATATTTAATTAAGATTATAAGAAAGCTATTATTTAGTTATTATTATAATTAAATAAAAAGATATTTTATATTTTTATATATATCTTAAGTTATCTTTATATATATCGCCCCTTTTATCTTAGTAATAATTTTTATAATAAGGCCGCTAATTATAGTTAAAGTTAAATCTAATTTTTAGTTTATCTTATTAATCCGGATAAATTATTAATATAGATTACGGTATTTATAAATATAAGAGTTTAGAGATTCTTTATAGATACTTTATTAGAATTTATTAAAGATATTAACTTATAAAATAATATAATAGACTAAGTAAAGCTAAAACTTATATTATAATATTTAATTTATTATATAAGTTAATTTAGACGAATTTTAATTTATAAATAATAGTAACTTTATTTTAATAATTAAATATTTTTATAGCTTAATAGACTATCTAAATATAAAGATTCTTTAATTATATTAAAATATAACCTAAACTTCTTTAAGGGTTTATAACGCTTATAATTATAATAATAAATTAACAATAAATACTTATTTAAGTTTCTCTAGTATATAATACTTAAAGATATAAATATAGACTATCTTTTAAAAATAATAATAAAAAGATATTAAAATATAATTTAAGCTTAAGCTTTCTTTTATAAAATTATCTTATAATATTAATAAGATTTAGATAAAGGTCTCTTTAGAGATTATTATAAGCTTTTATAGCTAATAAGATACGGTTTAATATATAAGAAGTAACTTATTAAAATAAGCTTTTAAGATTTTTAAATATAAGCTAGCTACTAAAGTATAATTTCTTTATAAGCTTTTATATCTAAAAGTTTTTATATTCTCGTTATCGATCGCGTTATAAAATAAGATAGCGTCTTATTTATATAAAAATAAAAGGCCCGCTAATAATATAAATTATTATTTTCTAATTATTAATATTTAAAATATAAGTTTATATTTAAGACTAGATATAAATCTAGCTTTTATATTCTTCTTAATTATAAAATTTACTTTATAATCGAGAGACCTTAAACTTTTTATTTAATATATATATTTACTTCTAAACTTTAATTATTAGTAGCTTAAATCGCTATTTAAGTTATTTATAATTATTTTTAGGACTTATATATTTATTATAAGCCTTTAACGTATAACTAGAAGTTATTATTTAGAAATATTTTAGAACGCTAAAGATTCGTTATAAATTAAAGAAAAAGTCGTAGTAAGATTAAAGCTATATAAGAGATCTAAAGTACGCTCTTATATATTATAAATTATATTAATATAACCGTCTACGATTATAATTAAGACTATAAGTCGCGTTAATAATATAATATAGATTTTTTATACGGCGATATTAATTTAATCTTAATTTCGGGCTATTACTTATCTTTAAGATTAATTATTAGATTTAAGCTAACCGCTAAAGATTAAAATTAATAAATTAATTTTACTAATCTAATCACTAAGATCTATTAGCGTAGAGTTATAAAGATAAAAAAGAGTATTATTAAAGCGAGAGTATTTATCGAGAAAAGAAAAAATAGTTTAAAAAAAAAGTTAAGGCCTACGGTTTATAATAAAAGAAATATATAAATAATATAAAAGCGTTATAAGACTAAATAAGTTACGGCGTTAAAAGCTTAAAATAAACTTAATATATAGATTAAACGCCTTAAGAATAACGCGCTTTAAAATAAAGACGTTAATAATAAAATTTAAAAACTTAAATAAACTAGCGTCGTTAAAAAAAGATTTAAGAATAAGACGCTAAAGTAAATAATATAGATTTTATATTAATTCTTTATATATTTAACTAACTAGCGATACCTATAAAGATCTAAAGTTTTAATTTATTTATTATATTACCGCTCTCTATTTAAGGAAGTAACTATATCGCTTATAAAAGATTAAATACTTTTCTATTTATTAATCTATAGAATTAGTACTTAAAAATAAATTATATATAATTCTTTTAATTAGCTAATATAGTTACGATAAATAAAGCGTATAAAAATAAGCGCTTATATCGTTAATAGTTATACTATAAAGTTATTATTAAAATTTAATAAAATACTAATTAGATAAAATAGACTTAATTTATCTTAAATATTAAGAAAATTTTTAATCCTTTAAATATCTAGTTCTTAAAGTATAGTAGTGAATAAATTAAGTTTTTTATAAATACCCTCTATCGCTTTCGCTACTAATATACGTATATATATCAAAGTCTAGGTATTATTACGAGGTGAGATTCCTCTAACTAGGCCCGACGAATTAGGTTTCTAGATAAAAGCCTTAAGGTAGATTTTACTTAATAAGATAATAGTAATAAAGAGATATAAGAGTATTTAATATAAGTTAAATTTATATAAATAAAATAATAAACGTAACTTAAGTTAGTTATAAAGAATTATAAATTATATAAAAGATAGTTATAATTTATATATTTATATAATCTAATTATTATAATTAATTATTATAATCCTTTTATTTATATTATTTATATTACTTATAGGAGTAATATAATTAAAGTAAATAATTATAAAGCTATTCTCTTTAATAAGATTATATTCTTTAATTAACCTACTACTTCGTATACTTATCTTATAGGCTATAGTAGATATATAAAGGACTAGACTCTAATATTATATATCTTAATTTATAATAGACTCCTATTTAGGATATTTTCTTATATAAAAATATAAAGCCTTTTTTAATAACTTAATTAATATTAAAATTATTTATATTAAAATAGTCTTTTTTATAAATTTTATAGAATTAT
>JAOSBN010169837.1:0-20708 GCA_027563595.1 Erythroxylum suave | reverse complement strand
TAATCATGATCATAAATTTCAAAATAATCAATATATTTATCTCTTGTGTGATGAATTATAAAGAATAGATGGCTACTTACTTGATTAAGCTTCAAGATCTTTAACCCACACTCAACCCTAGTTTTCTGTCTTTATACGACCATCATCATTCAAGGAGTGGTTTAGGTCATTTTATAGCAAGATGAAGAGGACAACAACAAACTTGAAGTGGGTGGTTTCATTGTTAACAAAAATCAAGGTTGTGAATGGGGAGAGCAGGAATCATAAATGAAGAAGAAGAAGAAACAAAGAAGATCAATATGGGACAGAGTTAAGTAGAGAGAGAAGCAAATAGCAAGTGAAAGACCAAAAATGAGGGTTGGTCTTTCACTTAGTAAAAATCGTGGGTTTAACAAGTGATGTGGCAAGTGACACTTGTCACCTGCCACATGTCGCTTTCTCATTATCCTCTTTCGACCTTTTAAAATGCTGGTTCATTTGTCTCCCAATTCTAATCCAATTGGCTCCTAATTTAAAATGATATGTGTCATTAAATCCCAATATCATATACCAATTATTTCTTTTATCGCTCATTACTTATTTCTACTACTAGTTATCAATTATTCTTCCATTTGACATTTTTCCTAGTCTATAATTACCCAAAATTTCATAATATTCTCAACTTTCACCAAACATTCTAAATCACCAATTACACACAGCAACTAAAATTGCAAAACACAAAATCCATAATTCACGTTATAATGACATTAAAATAATCATTTATAACCAAAAATATCAAATGAGTGCATGAGCAAATTATTGTAATATGTGCAATAGTCAATTTCACGTACATGAATGCTATATTATGCATGAGTATGAAATGCATTTTTCTAATCTCTTTGTTGTTTCTCATTTATGGTATTCCACACTCTAACCCTTAATATGGGAACGAGATTGTATAGTTAAAGTGAATGTTTAGTGTTTATTTAGGTTAGGATTATGTTAATTCATGTGTTTAAGTGTTTTTTATGGGTTAATATAAGTCTTTAAGCTTGAATGTAAAATTTTTTAGGTAGCTTGATGTGTTTATTAGTGTTTCAGGTTAAACGCCGAAGAATGGAGAAGTTTTAGAGAGTTTCAGAACAAAACCATGGCCCATGATCTTTGCACAACAGGCCATGATTGTGAAAAAAAGAGGTGAGCCAGTAAGACCTAGGCTACGATCGTGCACTTTGGGCATGATTGTGTTAGACAGCTCTAAACCTAGCCACGATCGTGGCAAAAAGGGTTAGCTGCTGGCCATAATCATGGCCTATGTTGGGTATACACAAAAATAACTGAAAACATTAAAATTTGAGGGACTTTTCAGACGGTTTTGATCCTTGAACCAACCCTAGGGCTTGAAGGATATAAATAGAACATCAAATAATAAAAGAGGAGCCTTTTGCATTAGTTAAATTTCGAAACCCTAGAGAGACTATCGAGAGATTTGAGGAAGGATAGAAAGGAAAAGAGACACAAAGAAGAAGCTTGACATAAAGTATTTACCAAAACAGGAGCTTTCCCACCATCGTTGCCACTGCTATTCCGTTCTGAGTGTATTTTCCAATTTATTTCAGTTTTATTAATGTATAAAACTGAGATAGTTGATGAAAATAGATTTGTTGAATGTTGAGTTTATATCTATACTCACCATCGGGATTTTTATCTTTAATGTTAATGAAATATAATTTATTGTTATTTTATTTAGTTATTTTTGATTTAATATTTGTTCTTAATAATTCAATAATAAACTGAGTGAATATCATCAAATTGGGCTAGCAATAGTTAGGCAGTTTGATAGATAAAGAATTGAATCAAACTATTAAATTTATGTAGTGAGAGATCGTGCATTAGCTTTCAGTAGGTTATTAGACAATTTCAGAACTAATTTAGGTTTTGGGAAAATTGCAAATCGAGAGATTACAATTCCATAATTTAAATTAGGGATTATTAGTTAGGGTTAAAGATTATAACTCGAGAGAGAGTAATCCATCTTAGGATCGTCTAGACCCAATAATTCAGTAATCTCATAATCAATTAGATTTTCATTAAAGTCGGATTCAAATCCCTTTCTCTCAATTGGTAGTTCATAGGTTGATTTGTGATTGGTTGTGCAAAATTGCTATCTTATTTACATTCTCTGAATTCAATTCTTGATATTGATTGTCTCATTGTTTCAATATCTGCATTAGTTGTTTATTTTAATTTGTTATGAAATTTAGTCAAGTCTTAGATTTTAGGATTAAATTACCCTCCTTGGGTGAACGATACCTTAGGTACTATGTGACCAACCCAAGCACTTGCGAAAACATTGAGGTTATAAATATTAAAATTTGTTATACGTAAACCGTTGATCAGGGAACAATGTACTATTTAGATAGACTGATGAATGCCAAAGAAGTTTTAAGGAATTAAAACATTGTTTAACTATAACACTGGTATTAGCTATACCATCTGGATCTGGAGGATATCGAATATATAGTGATGCTTCACAATAGGGGATAGGATGTGTTTGGATGCAGTATGGCAAAGAGAATGTATATGCATCGAGATAGTTAAGGTTTCATGAGTTCAACTATTCGGTTTATGAATTAGAACTTACTGCAATTGCTTCGAAGATTTGGAGACATTATTTATATGGTGAAACATTTGATATTTACACATCACAAAATATTGAAATATTTAATAAGTTAGAAATAACTAAATATGAGATAAAGGAAAGAGATTGAATTGCTTAAGGATTATGATTACACGATTGAATACCATCCTGGTAAAGCTAATGTTCTAGCTAATGGATTAACAGGAAATCTAATAGCTATGTGGCACAAATTTAGACATTAAGGTTACCAAACCAATTATAACTGAGAGTATTGAATGTTGAGCTGAATTTAAGGTAGAGTGAAGCATTGTTGGCCACATTAAAGCTTAGACTAGTATTGCATGCAAGGATTAGAATAGCTAAAAAAAAGGATCTAGAAGTAGTGAAGCTTATTAAGAAGTTGAAACATAATCTAAATTTTGAGTTTGAATTGAGAGATGATGCATTATAGTTGAAGCAGAGATTAAGTGTACCTGATGTGGATGATTTGAGAAAAGAGATTTTGGAGGAAGCACATATAGCATCCTAGCTATGCATCCTAGTACTACCAAGATGTACAGTACTCTGAAACAACATTTTTGGTGGCTGAGTATGATGCTAAATGTTTGACTTACTAATAGATTAAGGCAAAGCAATAGACTCCAGTTGGGAAGTTACAGTCACTGCCTATTCTAGAGTGGAAATGGGAGAGGATCATTATGGATTTCATTATGGGTTTGCTGATGACTTCGAGGCAACATGATGTATATGGGTCACCGTTGACAGATTAACATAATCAACCCAGTTTTTACCTGTGAGAGAGAATAATACACTAGATCAGCTAGCCTGAAAGTATGGTTAGTGAGATTACATAGAGTTCCAATGTCCATTGTATCAGACTAAGACTCTATATTTACTTCTAGATTTTGGGGTAGTTTACAAACAACTTTAGGTACAAGGTTAAACTTTAGTACAACCTTTCATCCTCAGTAGATGAACAGAGTGAGAAGACTGCTAAGACTATTAAGGATAGGCTTAGAGTTTATGTTTTCGAGTTCCAAGGAGCATATGATCAATATATAGCTCTTATTGAATTTGTATACCATAATAATTGTCGCGATAGTATTGGTATGGCACCATATGAGCCATTATATGGTATAAAGTATTCATCACCTTTGTATTGGGATAAAGAGGGTCTAAGGATTGTTGAAGGCTGATAGTTGATTCAAGATATTGTTGATAAGGTTAAACTGATCCGTAATAGAATTAAGGAGGCTGAAAATAGGCACAATAGTTATGTAGATCAACACCGGAGAGATATGGAGTACCAAGTGGGAGATAAGGTATTTTTTAGAGTATCGCCTTGGCGAGGAGTGCTAAGGTTTGGTAGAAATGGTAAGTTAAATGCTAGATACATTAGTCCATATGAGATTATTGAGAGAATAGGGACATTGGCTTACAAGTTAGTATTACAAGCTAAGATGACTCATTTTGTAATGTGTTTCATGTTTGTAAGCTTTGAAGATATCGGTCAAATCTGACATATGTGCTACTGACTCAGGAGGTTGAAGTTGCGACTAACTTGAGGAACTAGTTAAGATAGTTGGTTATCAGACTAAGCAATTGAGAAACTGAGGGATCCCATTTGTTAAATTCCTTTATAGGAATCATTCAAGAGAAGAAGCCATATAGGAAATTAAGGAGAACATAAGGAAACAATGCCCCTATCTATTTCATCAATCAAGTAAGAATTTCGCGGATAAAAATTCTTAAGGGGGAGAATTTTAATATCTTGTTTTCCATACTAAGGGTTAAAGACTTAGATTATTGCATATGAGTCATATTATTTTAGCATTCATGAAATGTTTTTCATTCACATGTATATCATTAGCTTCACATATGAATTATGATTTCATGCATATTGCAAAGATAGTATATGCACTCAATTGACATTTTCTTGGGTATGAAAGGTTTTAAATGATCATGATGTGAATTGTGTATTATTTTGTCTTGAATTTTGGTTTGAATGATTACAAGTAGTAAATTTGGAATTAATTGTTACCATTAGAAAACTGGCGAATTAAAATGTATATTTAGACAAATTAACATATGGAAAATTAGGATGCCTAAGCCTATGAAATAATTGACAAATGGCATAGATAAATAAGTGACATTTGGCATGGGTAATTAATTGAAAAATGGCAGCAATGATTGAGTGAAAAATGGACTAGTAACTAGGTGACACTTGGTAGCTTATGGGGGGCATAAGTGGCTTCCATGCTCAGGGACATATGTTGTCATGATCTGAACCCACATTGAGCACATAACAACAGCCACATACCTCAGCTAAGGATACTCACGATACCCTTAACCCGACTATGCAAGGCTAACTAGATATCCTTAAAAACATTTTAGTAGCACAATGACTGTATTTTGAAAATACAAAAATGAAAAACACATATAAATCAATTTCAAAAGCACTTTTATATTCACATTAAAACTCTACCACAACTTCTGGACTTTGAAGTCTACTCAAGAGCAATCTCAACAATAGTACAAAATGTTCATACATAAGGTTATTTATATATCACAAGATAGAAAAAAGTTAATTTACAAAATTATAAAGCATATTAATGTAATCATGAGCCAATAGACAATAGAAGTACAAAACAGAGACTACCCATGTATGTTAATGCCCCGAAGATGTCAAAGACTACACAATTCACTCAGAACTTTAAGCTTACTAAATTAACCTACATTGTTGGGAGGCGAAGGGGTTGATTTCACTATATACTCATTGAGCAAAAAGAAGCCTACATCGTAAATGGAACCTGGTACACACCAAAATAGTCTAAATAACCTAAGGACAATTTTGGGCATCTAACATGCATATAACCACCCATGAATTGAACATGATAAAGAAATGCAAGCCTAGTCTATGAATCATCTCATACTGGTTAGGAACCACATAGGCCTAGCCTATTAATCACTCATTTAGTGAACATAGGTTCTAGTTCCAGTGCACAAGAGCAGAAAAGCATCAAATGTAAAAAGCAATTCTTGTTAGGAAGCCCAATCCCATAATAAGAAAAAATAGTTATATGTGTTACCACTAGTCGGCCAAACTAGTGTTCACACCTAGGAATTCTCGGTGTTGTCTCAACTTTCATATATGGCAAGTCTAGACTACAGTCGATAAGACCGTCATGAACCTAAGTGATGACCACGTCGGAGACTAGACCTCTAGGTGTGCAATCACCTATAAGTCTTATAGAATGGTGTCATTACAAGGACTCGACTTTTATGTACCAGTGTGAAGGGTATAGGGCCCGCTTAATCTATTGTGCCTAGCACATGATTAGCCAATCATTACCTCTCTAGTCATAAGAAAATCATATATAAATATTTAGTAATAAAATCAAGTAAGGTACCATGTCTTAATTTATTGGTCCAACCGATAAAATGGAACGTTGCCATGGCTCTGAGCCAAAAGAGAACAAATGCACACATCACATATGACTTAGTTATGAAAATGTATGTTCCAAAACACTATTTCATGTAATAAAAGTCATCTTTTGCACTCCAAGTGCTAAGTTGTTCAAAAATGTAGTTTCAGAAAATAAAATATGGTCTTTTGCACTTCAAGTGTAGGTTTGTTGAAAACAATATCATTCATCAAAATACGTAATAACAACATCAGTTTCACTCAAAGTGCAAACAGTTTATTAAATACATAAGTATACTAGCATCTATTCGAGATTCAATTCTATTATGCGTTACCTAGCTTCAAAATTCACATACAAGTCATCATGCATGTCTTGGGATGTCCTAACCCCATTTGAGATATGTTTTCCCTAACTCATCTTAAAAAAAGGTGGACACTCCTTTGACTTCAACAATCCTCGGTACGATTTCCTTGATTCATAGTTCTTGAACCTTTATACATTCAACTACAATGTATTTACTACTTAAACATATATCTTATAGTTATACACCATCACATAAGTGTATAAAACACAATACCACAATTTTTAAGCTGTAGAATTGGGTCATGAAGCTTCTCATATGGTTACTTCTCTTATTATTCACACAAGCTTTTTTTTGCATTTTCCAAGGCATTTAATGCCTTTGATCCAATACTTATACATTTCAAAGCATAGTTAAGCATATTTTTATCCAAGAATATTAGGCCACTACTCATTAACCTAAGAAAAAGTTTAAGTTTACTTTAAGTATAGAAGAAAGCTTTTTTCCAATGCACACCATTACAATCCTTAAATCCTAAGCAAAATTCACTTAGGCATTTTATCAAATACCTAAAGATAGGCATTTTATCAAACACCTATAGATATGAACTTGAAAGCCTCCTTCAAATGTACTTTTTCCTTATTTTCATCATCAATTCACACTATACATACACAATTAAGATCATAGAATTTATTTAAGCCATTAATTTCAAAAGATATTCAGAATTTCACAAACTTTTACCAAAGATAGGGCATTTCAGTTTTGGCTGAAGGAAGCTTCTCCATGATACATTTCATACATTTAAACCATGTTTCATGCATATTTAATGTAGCATCCCATTATCCCATGATCAAGGTTAGAACCCTATGATACTGTACACAAGATTTTATTGAGAATTTAGAAGTACATTTCAGGCATCACATGGCAAACACATGAACGAGAATAATTTTGACACTTACTAAAATAATTGTACATGCATTTATTGACATTTTTCGGGTATAAGTGATTTTAATGTAAAATGTGAATTATGGATTATTTATCTTGAAAATTGAATTGATGTGTATTAAAATTAATTTAGCATTTTTTGTGACATTTCAAAATTTTCTAAAAATTTGGGGTATTTGGACTAAAAGAAATGTGGAAATAAGAGACAAATGGAAGTGTGACAAGTGGTAGCCTTACATGGATGAAAAATGGGTTACATGTATTGTATCATATGGCATTGTATAATGAAGCCACATAGTCACATAGAAATTTCGTTTCTATAGAGGGAAGTTTTTGCATTCTACCAAAAACACCACCTTTCACCTTGCTCATCCATCACCGAAACACCATGCTTGTCCATTTTTGGGATTTGGCTTATATGCTTGATTTCACATACATGTTACACCTCACTTCAGTCTGTTTGTTATTTTCAATTCTCTCTATCCTTGCTTTTCTCTAACAAATCTCAACCTTTCTTAACTTTTGAAATTGTGCTAAAGAGTGTGAAGCTTACAACAAGTAAGATGTGCTTTCATTTTCATGGTAATAATAGTGATAAATGATAAAGTGATGATGTTTTCATGTTTGTAAATGGATGCATGTGTGAGTGTTGTATGTTTTCATGTTTTTAAATGGATGTATGCATGACTAGTGTAGGAAGAAGCAATTTTGGTGATACAAGCAAAGTGAAAATGTGCAAAAAGTGCGAGAAAGGATTGTGATAATTGGAGTTAATTGAAGATTAGTGAAGCGCAGAAAATGTGATATAGAAAAGTATGGAAATAGGTTCTACTTTTGGGTTATGATCATTCATGAAATTGTGAATTGTGAATAGACAATACTAAACTAAAAATTTTGATTTAACTGAATCATCAACTTCAAATGATAGAATTTTGGCAATGAATTGTGTTGGAGTATTTTATGTGGAGTGTTTTTACTGAACATGAATCTGTATTTTGGCCATATCTTGATCTATAGATATCCAAATCAGATGGATTTTTATTTAGATTAGACAAGAGACATATGGATACAATTTTCCTGAAGGAATTGAATTTGAATTCTATCCCTAGGGGGCTTGAAGTTTAGCTTGAAGTTAATTTCTGGCATAGGCTGCAGTACTATCCCTGATAGAAATCATAACATTCTTTTATCGAATAAAATATATTTATATAGGCTGAACTAGACAAATTTTCCATCATAAAGGTTGTAGCTTATTTTTTTAGCTTTCTATTGGTACAAAGTTTGTAATTTTTAGACATCGTAATTGAGAGATATGAGTTTTACAAGTTTTAGTGTGCATCATGCACTAACCCTTAAATTATAGGAGTGCACAATCTTACACTAACCTTTCAATCATGGTGCATGATGGTGCACTAATTCTTCAATCATGGGAGTGCACAATCATACACATGCATGATCATACACTTGCTAAAATTTTGAACATGCATAGTCTGTAATATTTTGATCATAACTTATGGAATAATGAACCAAATTGAATTATTTTTGTTTCTTTTGAAACTTAAGACATAGAGGAACATTTTATTAGCAGAACTTATTGTCTAGAAACTTCAGTTTCTAGGTAAAAATGGCCATAAAAATCTGACCTAAAATCTGCCTGAGAAAATTTGGGAAAAGTATAGGAAAAGGATCGTGGGTAGTGATTTTTCATGGAAATGTTTTGAGTATGCAATGGTTGAACCAATTAGGGATGAAGTGTATAATTATGATGCTTATGGACTTAATTTTTTGTTAAAATGAGGACATAACTTAGTAAATAAATTGTTTGGTGCATTATGATCGAAGAATTATAGAAACAAAATAGGATTTCATGAATGAAGATATTAGCTAGGAAATGTTGAATTAAATGAGTAGATATTTGAGAGTTTAATTCAATCATTTTTTTCATTGAATTAGTATGAAATTAAATTGCATTATTGTATGTATGAATTGTGGAAAATTTGGAGTAGAATTGATGTTTGTATATGTGTATTAACGAAACATACCCAAGAATTTGTCATTGAGCATGCCTAATCCATGATATATTTATGAATGTGCTTATTCATCTAAATGTGCAATGTAGTAATGTGAAAATGTATGTGATTGCATATAGGAGAGTAGGTTGAGTAACCACATCCAGACATTGCAAGGACTTCAAGGCTATAAACTAAAGGGAGCAATTGTGAGTAACCTAAGATGGTCTCACCTTAATTGTTTGTTTGATTATGAATTAAATTGATATGTCATGTATGTGTATTGATTTTCGAACATAAAATGTTAGAGGCATTTGATGCATGAATAACACGTTGGAAGTGTTCCTAAAATGTGAATGTGATTGAATAAATGTGTTGTCAATTTATATATTGAATGCCAAACCAAGTCCGATGACCAATGTGAATTAGAAAGTGAGTGCAAATGCAATGAACTGAATATGTCTCATACATTTTATTCTATCAATGCATAAAATATAAAAGTAGTTGTGACCATAGTCGCTAGTGAAAAGAGCTTAAAGCTCAAACACCGATGGTAAAAGCCTCCGAAACGAATACGGGACAGTGAAAAAGGCACTCAGTCATAATAACATAATAAATAAATTTGAGTCTTATAAACATTGCATACATATATGATACGAATAAATTGAACAATTGCAATGTTTTGGGGACTTTTATTGTATGAAATGTATGAATACTTATCGATGAATATGTTTTGTATGATCGCAATGAAATGACAAATTGTATGGATTTTGAAATATGACAATTGTAAACAAAGAGTTTCATGATATTACATGATGACAATTGAGATTATGTGAATTATATGATAACATGAATTGTTGTGTTGCATGAAAAAAGTGAACCATCGAGGATGGCTCCTCAATTGAATTTGCAAAACTCAACCAAATTGCAACATTGACATTTTTATACTTGGGAGAGCGACAACTTAGCTTCTAAAATTGCTTAGAAGAGATTTTGTACAGCTTTTGGATAGAAGATATGGCTCAAAGGTCGGTCAGCTAGGACTAAAGGATTAGTTTTAATTTTTGTTAATTCCTTAAGTATGTAATATACTTTGTAGATAGAGTTATGGACTTTGATAGGTTGATATTGTATAAACATGGATGATGGATATAATGCTACGTTGAAAATTATGGTTTATGAAATGTCATGAGGAAATTTTGGGGGTTTTAAACATTATGTTATTTATAATGCGATGAAATGTATTGAAAATGAAATAGTTAGCATGCCATTTCTATCGGGCATGTGTATGTTAATCTGAAGGGCATACGAACATGTGTCAGATGGGAGTGGAGTATTACATTTAAGGATGAAGAACAACATTGTTTAACACCAAACTTAAAATCATAATATAGAGAGAGACGAGACAAAATTTACCTAAACTTTATTGATATCTTAAAATCCTTTAATAATTTCTCAAACCTAATGATGGATTTGAGTTCCTTGATCCTAAATTAACTTAGAACATCTTGGTTTGGGTTGGAGAATCAAAAATTTGGTGAGGATTAAGTGATGGTCGAAACTTCCTATTCTCCTCGTCTCTTCTACTTTCTTCTCCTTTCTTTTAATTAAAAAAAGTGGTTTAGAAATTTGAATCTTCTTTGATCAAACATGATGAATTTACCTTTTTACCCTTAGTTTATGTGAGATTACCGTTATACCCTTCTAGCTTTTCCTAAATTTGCAATTAGGCCCAACATTTGAGAATGACCAAAACTTCATTTTGGTCCTTATACTTTTGAAAATTATAATTAAATCCCTTAGCCTTATAAAATTACATATTGTTCCTCGAAGAATTGAAAATTACATTTAAGTCCCTTAACTTTTAACATGTTGTAAATAAGCACTTGAGTGCATCAACTTTTCAAATTAAGCTTGTTAAGTGTCCAATAAGTCTGTAAATCATGTTCTCTCACCTCTAGGGCATTAGAACACATTTAACATAGCCACCATGTCTATATCCATCCAATGGAGTTGATTTTACACACTTAGAAGCTATATTGATGAACTCTAAGTTCTTGTAAGGGAATAGAATGGCATATATATCAAAAGAATTCGTATACATTTTTGAACTTATATACAACTATGTGTATTTCAATATACAGTAATATCTCCAAGTATAGACCAATACAAAAAGGGCTCAAAGAGTATGACGTTACATATGTCAATGTAACATGGTGACATCAAGCATCTAAGGAGTTCCGCTTATACAAGAGCAGTTTCAACTTTGTTCTTTATTTTCTCTTTTCATCTCTCACCATCGAAACTTGCTTCTATCTCCCATTCCTATTTTTTGCTTGAGCCATGCTAAATTACCGCACCAAATATATGTTTTTACCTTTCATAAGATAACTAAAGAACCAGGTTATTGTTGCCTTTTATCCTAGCTGAATACCATCCAATTTCCACCTTAAATTTGGGACGATTTTACAAGCATGGAGGGCTAGGTAGACTTAATGAATTAAACTGTAATTTGAAGCTAAATATTTAATTAACGTGTTGTTCTTTATGGCATGTTATAATAGAAAGATTATGATGATTGAATTGGGATAGATTGTATATGATGTTGATGTTGAAGATGTGCTGGAAAATGGAGAATGAATGGGTACTTTTTGTTCAATTTCTGCATGTACGAATATAGTAGCTTATGGGCTATTTTATGGATGATTTATGTTGGATTTGAAGTGTAATTGATGAGGAATTCATGCTAAATATAGGTGTTGTTAACGTGTTTTCAAATCTTGAAAATTAGAGTTGTATGTGTGTTTGTAAAAAAAGGACTGTTAATGACATAAGTGAGCAGAATTTTATATGCCCTAGTATAGCCAATATGGAAGTTACATTAACCTGAAATGAAGTAACTTTAAATAATGTGAAATCTGGAAAATTTCAGGTGTTAGTGATGTCTCTAAGCTTATAAAATTCGTGAAGTATTAAAGGTATTAAAGTTACACACATTAGTGATGTAAATGACAAATTCTGCATTTTTAATCTCAGCCTTGTGTACATGTTGAACCAGATGAGAAATTTCGCTCTAAATTGGTTTATTTTGACTTGATTAAGGCTAGTAATGAGCCTAGATTGTTTTTTGATTAATTGGTTAAGAGCTTGATAAGTTTATGTAGTTAATTGATGTCATAATCTAAAGAATGGATTGTTTTGATATGGTTGAGTTTAAATCTGGAAATTATGATTTGGTCAAGGAATAAATGGGTTTTGTTAATGCAAAAATGATCTTAAGGAAATTAGTAATGTTTATAAGTTACAGATGAATGAGCATTGAAGAACATGGGGTATTTGTCAATGAGAATTGGAAAATCGGGTAAATGTATGAATATACATTGCTAGAAAAAGTTTGGTGAATCTTTCTATCTAACTTGCTAAAATTCTAGATTTAAAGTAACAATTGTGTGTGTGTTATAAGAGGCTTTTCATCATGAAAATGTTCAAGGATAAGTGTGAATTATGGTTGATGAATTTGGAGCAAACCAAGCTAGCTTAAAGGTACAAACCTGATTGCTAAATTGTAGTATACAAAATATGTTGTTTGAATGGTCAAGATTCATGAATAGTTACATACTTGGAAAGGTCAATTGATCATGCATTAAACATGAAACATATATATGTGTACAATTGAATATTCATATGATTGATCAACTTAACAATGTGTGAACTATATGTGTGTATTGCATGACCAAAGAAGTAAAATTGAACATCAACATCTAGACATTGTCAGGTCATCAACGCAATAGCTTATTTGGAGCATATTGTGAGTTAACCTAGATGTTTTCTCACTATGATTGAATTGTTTTCGATTAAATTTTTGATATTGAACTATTATTGATATGGTTATGATAAATCTATACATTGATGGTCTGAGGAGTTTGATATTCGATATTGTATTAGAAGTGCTTTCTAGTTGTATATGAATATGGAAAATGTGTACTCAACTGAATGTTGAATGCTGGACTCAGATCTGATGAATGTGATAAATGATTGTGCATATTGAATGAATTGGTGCATTCCATCACATAGTTATGTATGATCAGATAGAGGAGTTATGACCATAGTGACTAGTGTGAAAAAGAGCTTAAAGCTAAAAAATGTGCACAAAGAGCCACAGGCTCAGTTATTAATAAGCTTAGTACCAACAATAGGTACAGGACAAAGTCTAGATAGAATACTTTTGTTTAGCTTCTCTTTTTACATTGAACTTTTTGTATATAAATTTAAACTCCAAAATGTTATGATATGTATAAACATGGGTTATGAAACGGAATGACAATATAAGTAAGTTTCATTTTGTGAATGAAATGAGTATTTTTGATCTTTAGAAATACTTATGTTCTATATGATGCCCTAATAAGTTAATGTGATTTCTCTAACATGCCATTTTCATAGGGTATGTTCATGAATGTCCTTTGGATGTTTGCACATATGCTCTATGGTAATGGTGTGTTACATCCTATCTTTACCTTTCCTATAACTCAATTCAACAAATCCTACCCTCTTATTAAAAGATTAGCTCGATAATCCAAAACAATCAATGGTTTTGCCTTATAAGAGAGTTAAATATTATTCTTTCAATCTTCCTATCCTATATTCCTAATCTTAACAAGGAATATAGGATTATCTAGCTTAGATATCCCTGAAAAAGGTTGAAAAAGGTTTACAACCTCATCCCATGCAAACCTATTCATTATAATAAACCAGGAGCTAAAATGGCATAATATGATCTGGTTTAAGCACAAAGTCCCTAAATATTCATTCATTATATGATTAAACATTAAAAAACGGCTTGCCACACTTGATATAACGAATTAGATAGAAACAAATCAATGTATACTCTGTTATTTCTCACATCGAAACAAGGGATCATATCCTCTTTACATATGATTACACATAAGGCATATAGAGGAGTTTAACATAAGGACTAAACTTACAGTTCAATCCCATATCAATGGATGATACATTAAAGTAGGTGCTCAAGTTGAATCTTAATAATGTTAATGATCATAAAGTATTCAATATATCCATAAGCCTTTTCATCAAAGTAATTTAGAGGGAGATAAATTATAGATGATTTTTTAATAGAACACAAAAGGAATAAGCATTAAGGAAACACAAAGAGAGAAGCATAAGGAAAACCATAATGATCAAGAAGTTGTATATGAACTGTAGCTCAACTGTCAAATCAAATTGGAATCTTAACTAAATGTAAACCAAACCCAATAGAGAGTCATCATAGAGAAGCAATGGACTAGACATGCAAGGATGGAAAACTAAAAGATAGTATTTAGCTTTTGAGAATCTGAATAAATGATGAAATAAAAAAAGAGTTGGAAGAAAATTGACATGCAATGCCTCTAGAAATTTATAAGAGAGAAGTGAAAACCATAAAGCTTTTAATAATTTGGATATATAGTGAAATCAATAAAGAACTGGAAGTAAATATATATGTGACAACTTTTGAAATCGATTAAAGATTAGCAGAAACCACAACCATACGAGATATAACCTAAAAATAAAAACAAATTATAGAAAGGAGCTGAGAGCACTAACAAAGAAAAAGAAAAGAGGCAATAGAAAAGAGAAATAAATGAATTGTCAAGAAAGAACATGACACTGTCCATGAGAAATTAAGGTGTTTTATTAATCTTTGGGGAGCACTTAATTGTAACTTGTTGGTCAATTTCTATTAAAATAGATTTATTTTGTTTGTGATCTTTATAAATTATAATAAATAAATTTATATTATTATAAGGTAAGGTTTTCTTACCTTATTACAACTATATTATTTTAATTTCTAAAAAAGGTTTAAGGAAACAACCTTCCATAAAAATTTCATACGAGACATTGCTTCTGCATGATATCAACCCACCTAACAAGAAACCATATAAAAAGATTGAAACCTTATCAAGCAATTTAAAATTATCTTTTATAGACTTGATTAAGTGTTGATGAATTCAGAATAACTAATTTGTCATCCTCAACAAAAGATACATATTTTTGAGACTATCATAAATGATTTTTTTTATCATACTACCCAATAGGATATACGTAGCATGCATATGCACTATATCTAAAAAAACAAAGATATTGAAAAAAAACTTCATCTTTGTTTTTTCAATAGAGAACAAAATTAACACCTAATTATTCACCTTGATTTACCTACAATCATTAAGCTAGTACATCCTATATGACCTTAGATGTTTAATATGGACAACTTCAACTTTTCTGTAAGTTTTATCCTAACTACATTAGCACAACTCCCTCCATCACTAATCATGATGCATAGTTTATTAGTTAGATGAATTTCTTGGATGAAACAGGTTTTCTCTTTATAGTTTCATATAATTCTCTTTCACTGAAGTATTCTATATTTTTCTTACCACTAATACTTTTCCCTTTAGTGGTTAACTATATCATCACCATTGATTCCCTTATGTGATGGCAAGGAGTTACTACCACTATAATCACTGTCTTTTTCAACCACCGTCATCTCTCAATATTATATCTCTCTTATTAGATTACTAAAAATCTATACATCATGTTCCAAACAATGAAAGAACTTACTACCATAGTATTTAGAAGGATGGAAATTAACTTTGCCCTTGCTTCAATTAGAACACATCGTCTTAGGCTTAACAAGATTTTAGGGTACTTGAAAATAGATGCACTTATAAAGTTTTTGCAAGCAATTAAGACCGACCCTTTAGCTATATAGAACCAAGAGTTGAATATGTAAAAGATCTAAAACCCCACAAAGAAGACCTTGATAAGTTGTGGGTTAATTTAATAAGGAATAAGGATGAGAAGTAGTCTTACAATTAGGATAAAACTAAGCAAAAACTTTTAAAAACTTTGTATCTTATTAATAAAATTTATCACAGTTTATATAAGGTTATATACGATTCCTACTTAAACTTAAAAAATAACTAATAATATCACTTTGACTAGGAAGTTTAAACAATTAATCTTAATTTAAATTATAACTCTAATATACTAACTTGACAAGAAATTTAATTAATAATGATGATTATATAAGTGATCATTTCACTAAAATTACTAACATATCGCATATAAGAATTTATGTGTTTTAAACCTATCTTAATCAATGATAACTTTATTGATATTTATTAGGTATAGTATAAACTACATTGAAGTAGTTGAGTGATTAATATGAGATCCATCACTTAAAAATGAGTAAGGGGAATATTAAATTATTTGTTATAAATATGGATTTTAAAAATCTTTAGTTTCAAATGGTAGTTTAAAATAATTTTCAAATATCATAAAAGGAGCTAAGTTCAAATATTAGAGGGCTAACATAACTACTAGAGAAGTTATCTAAAGGCAATCACCTTTAGCACTTAGTATACAAATCTTTTTAATTAATAAAAAAGCTTTTTCATTAAATTGATGTTCATGTTCTTTATGAATTAATAGTGATCTTAAATCAAATTAATGAAGTCCTTGATACAATACATAGCATGAAGCAAATCATGATGAGATCATGATAATGAGATTCCAATCATGTGTAATTATGTCAGTATCTAAATTATCCTTAGTCATAAGATAAATGAGATGGCACATTATTAATCCAAATAGACTAGTACATGATATGCTCCTTGATTAGATCAAGTAGTGGATATTATAAGATTTAAGCATGAGTTGTTTAGAGTTAACATGTGAATGCTTGCTAAAAGTAGTGAGTACAATAGATGACCTACTATGAGATAATCATAAAAACAATCTATTCTAGTGTCAATGATAGTTTCATCGTAGCAATGGTACAAATATCCTTGAAATATCCTTAGACTTGAGGTGCTCAAGGATATCTTAGACACTAATCCTATACTTTGACTCCATTCCTCATTGCCTCTTATAGGTTGCTCATAGGGTGGTGATTGGGTACACGTTGAGGTATTCGAAGGTAAATTGAGTAGCCTGAAAGGATTCACCACTCTTGATACAAGGAGATGATACCCATGACCTCTTGTCCGAGTCATTAATTAGAAATATCTAGTTAGAGTGGAAATGTCATGAGGATAGTCTTTAGTGATATATCTAATAGAGTAATGAGCTTTGAGGACAAGAGCTAACATCACTTAGGCTAGATATGTCGTAGTCAGTCTAGCAGGAGTTGACACTTTAACTGTTCTATAAACCAAGTAGTGTATAGATGATGAAAGGATGAATTGTATGGGAACATTGTCTATAGAACTCATGACTTGTTTGAATTATGTTTTAATTTAAGTGGCTAACATAATTAGGAACCTAATGGATCATATGCATTGAAGATGCGAAGAATGTGTAAAATGGTTTTAGATGGGGATCCAACATATGAGAGATGCATGCTAGGCTACACATGTGTAGTAGTTTAGGTCATTTTATTGTCAATTATATGACATGTGTGAATCTTGCTTATTAGGTAAGGTGACAAAATTACCTTTGAATAAGCAAGATGACAAAATTACCCTTTAAAGAAGGGGTGGAAGTTTCATGCTAAATTAAGTGGGACTAAAAACCACTTAATTCCCACTAACTGTCCATTGATGTTGGGGGTTAGAGGAAGGACAAATGGTGTAAGAAACATCAATTTTCATGCAAGTGTTGTGTGAAAACAAGATATTTTTTGGTGAAGTATTCATCATCTTCGCTCACACTCAACAAACACTCTCTCAAATAATACATCAGAAAACTAGCACTTAATGTGTGTTCTAGCCATTCTTTGTAAGGGGTTTCAGGATTTAATCTTCATATGGATGACATTAGAGATGTCCTGCTTTGGTCATTATGGTTTACAACAACCCAAAGAGGTGAAGACAACGAAGAACGAAGAACATGATAAAGAATACATCTTGAGTTTATGTTTTGTTAAAGTTACATCTAACAGCACTTGAAAGTTCTTGGCTTTTTAAGTTTTGTTTTATGTTTCTGCTGTTGTTTTCTATTTTTGATGCATGTAATGCAAGATCAAAATCCAATAGCAGTATCAGAGCCATCTTGAGCCTATTATATGTAGTTTCTGTTACATACGCAATAGGATTGCATGGTTGTGACAACCGAGGTTCTATTTTTAGAATATTCGAAATTAAATTATGAAAATTTGTTTTCATCATTTTGTTTTACTAATCTACTCATGAGAAGTTTGTAGATGGTTTTTGTGATTGAAAATTGATTTTAATGTGACTAAAATACTTATACAACATAGATGGAAGCAATTTTCCTACTGAACATATGATGTTTGTTGGCTAAATTGTTAAGGTTGAACACGTTTTTCTTGGAATTTGATTCTGGAAAATTTATTTAAACATGTCTAGAATATGCTTAATCCTATGGAAATTTTCTAGAATTAATTAAATTTTTTAACAAAATTTTCAAATAGTAAACAAATTTGATCGGTTTTGTTGAAATTGATGGGATTATTTTGTTTGATAATTTTGTATGTGTATGTTTCGGTTCTAGAATCCTAAAATATTTTTATGTGATAAAAATGTGATATTTTGATGTATTACGCCTTCTGAAATGAATTTTTATCAAAATTAGCCTTTTGGAAAAATTTTAGATGTCAAAGTTGTCATTTTTATATGTCTTGGTTTATTTTTGGTTATCCTGATGATTTTGGGTGATTCCAAAATTATTTTGATAAAATTGAAATGAATAGAGATGCATGGAATGATGATTAGATTTTTTGAAAATTTTAGAAATTAAGTTTGAATTAATTTAAGTGGAGCATTAAATTTTCTAGTCCGTAACAACCAAAACATATGTGTTTAATTTGATTCATTAGAGAATGCATGTTAGGATTGTTTGGACTTGCATGATGGATGGTTACGGACTTAAGCCCAATATGATTAGGGTGTTCATATCATGTCATACAACTATAGTAACTATATATGATATATATACAAGACCATCCTAGTTGGGTGAGACCTAAGTAGAAATCCCTAACTTAGAATATTAAAACTAACGCTTGCCATTAATATGGTGAGAACCAGAGTTCTTTTAGAGTTAGGGTTGTTGTGCAAACCCAAGCCCACTCTACACAAATATGTTTGACCTATGGAAATATGATTTTCGAATTAATAGGTCAGTTTTAACTAGAAGAGTTGATTTGTTAGGCAAACCCAAGGTTAACGTGGACAGATGTGAAGTTGGGTAGTGTATATGAGAAGTACATGCATCAAGAGTTGATAGACCATTAGGAGGTCACACATCAACAGTTGATATCAGTAGATTTGATAGTTGCATTATAAATGCAATTGGTATGATTGATACCTACCAATTGACCTAAGGTGGCTTGTTGGGTAAACCTAAGGTCATTCTTAGGGATATTGGATATCAACCCATTAAGAGAACTTCTATACAAGTTCTCTTAGATTCATATAAACGGTTATAGATTTATGAGAAAATAGTGGGAGTGATACTATCAGAGAAACTAGTCTACATTTTAGAAGAATCAATTTTTGATCCCTTTGCTGCTGATGCTTTTGATAATGATTGGAGGGCATACAAAAAGCATCTTAATGATAGTGAGATGGCTAGCTGCATAATGCTGGCCATTATGTCACTGCAATTGAAAAAGTAGTATGAGGCTATGGATGCTCATACCATAGTCTATCACCTAGGAGTTGTTTGATGAGTAAGCTTGGTCCAAAAGGTTCGAGACCCCAAGGTTGCTCTTCCGCTCTAAGATGGCCATATTGAGAGGTTGGTCTCTTTAGCTTTTTTGATGAATTTTGAGTTAAGTATGGACTTAATTATAATTGGTTTAACTAATAGTTATTCACAATTTGTGCTTAACTATTGGATGAACTAAATATCTAATGATTCCTAAGCTGATCAACTTCCTCAAAACAGTTAAGCCATCTGTCTGTCAGGATAGTGAGAATGTGATACTAGTGGACTTTTCTAGTTCAAAGAGGAAGAACCAAAAGAAGAAGATGTCCATAGGGCCTAAGGGAGGTGTGACCAAAAAGAAAGCTAAGGAGACTGCTTATAAGGGAGCATACTTCTATTATGGCAAGGATGGTCATTGGAAGAGGAACTGTGAGCCCTATCTGGAGTCACTGAAGCATACGAAGGCATTAGATGCCCCATTTACTTCAAGAATGTTTGTTATTGATATTAATATTGTTTTTAACAATAACATATGGGTATTGGATACCAGTTGTGGCTCACACATATGTACTGATATGTAAGGCCTCAGGAATAGTAGACAACTCATTAAGGGATAGTTAAACCTGCACGTGGACAATGGAGCAACAGATGATACATTTGTTGGGTCCCATATCCGGAACCCAACTACTTAATCTGAAACCCTCATACCTATGTACACGTATAAGGTCAACTGGGTCCAACAT
>JAOSBN010169798.1:0-20711 GCA_027563595.1 Erythroxylum suave | reverse complement strand
CATCCTTCAATCGTCTTATCTAAGGATGAAGCTGGTAAGAAGATTGATCAAACTCTTTTTAGAGGAATTGTTGGTTCCTTGCTTTACCTAATTGCAAGCAGACCTGATATAATGTTAAGTATTTGTTTGTGTGCAAGATTTCAAGTAGATCCTAGAAAATCTCATTATATTGTTATTAAAATAATATTGAGATACTTAGCAGGTTCTACTGATCTTTGCTTAATGTATAAGAAAGGTAAAGATTTCAGGTTAATTAGCTACTGTGATGTTGATTATGCTGGAGATAAGATTGATAGAAAGAGTACAAGTGGAGATTGTCACTTTCTTTGTCATAATCTAATTTCTTGGTCGAGCAAGAGGCAAAGTTCAATTGCTCTATCTACTGCAGAAGCTGAATACATTTCAAATGCAAGCTGTTGTTCACAAATGTTATGGATCAAGTATCAGTTAGAGGATTATTCGATCTAAAAAGATCAAATTCCAATCTTCTGTGAGAACACAAGTGTTATCGATCTCTCATAGAATCCAATACAACACTCAAGGAAAGCATGTTGAAGTTAGACATCATTTTATAAGAGACTATGTACAAAGAGGGATCATCAATCTATAATTTGTTGAGACGAATAAACAATGGACAAATATCTTCACCAAATATTTAAGTGAAGACAGATTTAAGGAAATCAGATGAAATATGAACACAATAATGTTAAATGACCATTCGTCTGAAACTCCTTGATCCAGACGATTCGTTCTGAAGAAGTAGAAAAGTCGTAAGTTTTAAGAATGAATAGTAATGGTAACTTTCACTCTGTAGTATCAATTTTATGATTACCTATGGATCAATTACAAACTGCAACTTTTCAAAAGTGTTTATAAAAAGAAATCATCCCAAAATCTGCAACTCTACTTTCTAGAATTTTCTTAAAACATTTAGTAACCAACTTGCTTCAAAATGCTCTTAAAAAAGACGATTTAATCCTCTATTCACAACATCAAATCCTTCTCATTTTCATTTTATATCTTTCTTTCAATATCTTCTAGATACTAACCTCACTTCTTTAAGTGAAAAACATTTCTATGTTTAGTGTTTATTCGTTACAAATTAGAAAAATGCTGAAATCTCTTATCTATAGGAGACTTGTCGATTTCACTTCTCTGAAGAATGATCGAATGGATATCGAACCTGAGATTAAAGCAGCTGGATGGGAAAACTTCTTCAATATCTAAGAACCACTATATCTAAATGAAATATATGAGTTCTAAAAGAATGCGAAGGTGGTAGATAATACCTTAGTATCAATAGTAGATAGGATGTCGGTGATAGTCACATAAGATTCCGTTGTGAAGGCTATTAAGTGTCCAAATGAAGGAGCAAAACTGTTCAACAATACAAATTGGATTGCTTAAAGTCATATAGATGAAGCCAACATCAATTGACAACTATATGGATCGAGTAATCCAGGAGTGAGAAGTCTTCAAACTTAATTCTGAAGGCTATGGTTCTTCATTCAATTCTTCTTCACTATATTCTACCAAGAGCAGGATCCAAGGATCTGGTGACAATAAATGATGAACATGGTCTATTTCATCTACTCACATACCAATCTATTAATCTTCTGTTCTTGAATCTGAACTACATGATAAAGGCTAGGGAGGATTATCATCTGAAGAGTGGTTCTTTACCTTACGGTATGCTGTTAACAAGATTCTTTAAAGAATCTGGAATCCTACTTGATAAAGGAAATAGAGTAAAGATGAATGTTAAGAGTGTTATCAATGCCTCTAATATTCACAAAATGGGGATCAAAACTGAAGCTGATAAAAAATTAAAATCGAGAGCACAGTCTCTAAGGGGGAACTTTTAGTAAGACAAAGCAGGAAAGAAGATGTTCCATCTAAAATATAAGAAAAACTCGATCGTCAGGAAGAATTTCAGCAGAGGTAAAGGTTGAACAATCGTCTGATAAGCCAATAAAAGCTAAGACGATTCCTAAAAGGAAGGAAAGTAAGGTTCAACAACCAACTCACCAAGTGTCTTTAAAGAGGAAGACTAAGATGCTTCAATCAGAAACACCCGAGAAGTCAAGAAGGTCACCAAGTTTAGTGACCTTACGACAACAAGAACAAAAAAAGCAAAAGGCTCTGATTCTTGGTAAAGTTTTTGAAAGTGCAAAGGAGCAATAACAACAACAAAAACAACAACCTACCAAAGCAATTGTCCTTATCCCTCAGACTTAATCAGAACAACCATTTGGAGAGACAAAGATAAAAAGGAAGTTAGTATTTGAGCAAAAGAAGCCTTAACAACAACTCTCTTCCAAGTCAGTAGAAGAACAAAAGAAGATGAAGCATGTTCAAAAGAAGAAGGTTTCATCACCTGATGTTCAAAAAAAGACACAGACTGTTGGAAAGTAGCAAGTAACTTACAATCCTCCTTAACCGATGAAGAAAGAAGATTTAGGGATGAAGATTATAAAAGAATCAATACTTGATCGTAACAGAGGTTCAATTATCATCAGAGAACCTTCTAAACAGAAAGTTAAGGTTCAAGTTGAACCTGTAACAGTAAATGATTAGACGACACATCTTTTAAGCCCTAAAAAACGAAGATTGTATGGTATTCTGCGAGATGAAAAGGTAAAACCATATCCATTGAAGATGACAAAAAATCCTTATACAATCTATCCAGTGACAAGCAGAACAATAATCAAGATTGTACCAGATGTACAACCTAGATGTCCAACACTGGTAGATAGCAAAGACAAAGGAAAGAAGAAGAAATTTCCTGAGAAATAAGAAGATGATCTCACAAAAGAAGAAATTCGAGTGGTGATGAAGAATATAGACGATGTATGTCACGCAGTTCAACCTGTAGGCACCTATATATCACATCACATATCAAGGGCATCAGGAAGTAACTTTAGCGTATCTACTATAGATGAAAGTTACAAGATAGTTAGGACAATATCAAAAGGAAGACACAAAAGTATTACAATTGAAGGTATCAATTTTTACTTAGAAACCTTTATGCATTTACTTATTTATTTAAAACCATTAGGTTTCATTCCTTCAGTTAAAAATATCTTAAACCTTATAGGGAAACCAATTTACAAACTACCCAAACTTGATGATCTTGATATCCCTCACCAAACACAACCTTTCTAGTTACCCTCCATCACAATTATTGAATTAGACAATTCAATTAGAAAATCATCTACCTCTGAGTATCTTCATCCACTTAGTGAAAAGCTATAAGATTCTACCGTTAATTCAGAGCTCTTAAAGAATTTCATCAAATAGACTGAAACTAGTCACAAGCAGAAGGAAGTTCAGGAAGCCTTAACTAAACATATTGAGCAAATTGATGCTAAGGTAGATGAACTAAGTGACTCAGTGGGTGATCTTCATGAGGAAATAACACTTCTTCATGTTTTTATAGAAGAAGATCTTAAAACGATCCGCACTGTTATTCAACATATGTTCTCTAAAATTTTGAAGTATCTAAAATGACATATCTTTTTTATTAATAACAAATTGGGGGAGAATAGTAAAAAGGAGAGGAGAATTAGTATTAGAAATACCTATTGTATATCTTACATTATTCGTCTGAATATATTATTTTTCTGAATATTATTTATCTGAATATTATGTTTATCTTCTAATATTATGATTATTTGTTATCATCAAAAAAGGGGAGATTGTTAAGTCAAGAAGACCTCACTTCTTCTGTTGATTTTGATGAAAGTCAAATAATAATAACTGTTTTGATGAGTTTATTAAGTTCACATATAAATATAAGTGACACAAATCATAAAATCAACACGATATTCAAGTAAAAGTTGAATAGGACGAAGTGATGATGCGAAGTCACCAGACGAAGCAAAGACACTAGACGAAGCATACAAATCAAATCAAAACGATATAATTGAAGAATAATCTACAATGTCAGTTAGTTAGTTAGAGTTGCTTACAGGACTCAACTAATAACAGATTTAAGAAGATTCTACAAGTAGTTTCCTCAAGAAGACTGTTGGAGATTTAGACTATAAATATCAGTTATAGTCGTAGACATAAATACTTTTTACTTTAGTTTTACTTACACTTTACAAAAAATAATTCTGTCCTCAAGTGAGTATACTGTAAAAATATCCTTAGTGAATAGAAGAAAGAAAGAGATCAAGAACTCTTGTAACATGAGTATGAAAGCTCAAATAATATATTTTCGAGTGAAAGGAAGGGTAGAGCCTGAAAAGGCTAAGATAGAAGATAAAGAATACTTTGTGAAAGAGACCTGAAGAGGCTCTGGAAGTGTAGAAATAACATTTGTAAAGTTGAAGGAGATAGTGAAATCTCAGATAAACTCTGAGGACTAGACGTAACCCAAAGGTTAAGGGTGAACCAGTATAAATCGTGGCGTCATATTCTCTAACCCTTACCTCTTTAATCTCTTGTTGGTAGAAGAATAGATACTATTTCCGTTATTGCATTACTTAAATGAATTAAGTGCATTGTTTTGTAATCGTCTGAATTTTTCAAGAAAATCAAGAAGATTTTAAAGATTACTATCTTAGATGATTTAACATAATTAAACCCCCTTTTGTATATTTTACATATTATACGTGATATCTATATTAATGAGTGATTTACTTCAAGATATGCATAGATGTGTTATATATTACATGTAGGAATGAGAAATTTGAAAATTGACCCGTAAAGGTCCGTTGGGCAGACTTCATACCTGTTGGGTGGACATTCTTTGGAATTTTAGTTTTCCAGCCCTGTGCATATTCGTTTGGAGGGACATACATATTTGTTGGGCGGGCATTCTCGGGATAATTTTATAAATGTGTAATTTTGACCATTTATATGGCAAAATCTCTCTTTGGGATCTTCATCAAACTTGTAGAACTCGAAGTCCTCTTCGAAACTATACTTGAATAACCTTAATCTGACCATAGTGAAAGTTATGCTCATTGTCCCAAATCATGTACATATATGAATTTGTTGACTTGTCAATGCTTTCCCATGATGCAATTAGGCTTGAATGGGATCTTGAATGAGCCCAGTGGTTGATGAATGAGATGATTAAAGTATGGAAAGTGTATTAGGTATTAAAGAATGAATGAAAGATGTTGGTAATTGATTATAAGACACGTATTAAGGAATGTACCCGAGATTGTCATTGTACATGCATAATACATGACACATACATAAATGTACTTATGATTGATTATTCATATGGAAATGCACATGAATAATATATAAATGTACATGATTGCTTATAGAAGAGCACATTGAGTGATCACTTCCAGACATTGTCAGGACTTCAAGGCAATAAACCAAAAGGGAGCTTTTGTGAGTCAACCTAGACGATCTTCTTAGGATTGATTGATTTTGTTTAACTTCCAATTATTGAGTTATTTGTCATTTGTATATGAATTCTGGACTTTAAAGGTCCGAGGAGTTTGATATTCAGGAATGTATTGAAAGTGTTCTATTTGCATCTGAAATTTGAATGATATTTGTTTGCTACTAAACTCTGATTGATTTTATAAATACTCAGTGAAAGTTGAATGCCAGACTGAGGTCCGATGAATATAAGATTCTGCCTATACATCTTAAATGAATGATATTCATGACATATTCTATTATTTGATGCATTTCGTAAAATGCATGCTCAATAAAAGCGTTGTGATCAAAGTAGCCAATTTGAAAGAGCTTTAAGCTCAGAATTATGCACTTAGAGCTTTGCTCCATGATTTCTGTTTCTGATTGAGCCCAATGGGCCAGTATCTGTATCTATATCTAAAAGGCACTCAATCACAACAAATAATAATGAATCTTGAGTCTCATATGCATCTACATTTGTATATTTATGATTATGAAATATATGCTTATGAAATCTTTTCTAAAGTTGTGATGTTCAAATGATATGTTATGATAATGTGATTGATTAGGTTGTTCACGTTCTAAAAGGATGTATGCATAATGTGATTGATTGGGGGTTTGCAAGTTCTAAAAGAATGTATGTGAAGTGTATGACATTCATTATGTCTTATTGTGATGGAAAATGTTGAGAAATTGGATGGTTGTATGATATTTGTGTTTTTGCCTAGAGTGAGATCATTAATGATGGTTCACTCATTGAGTTCGCAAAACTCATTAGAATTACAACGTGGCTTTTCAGGTACAAGACAGGAGACCTAGATTTCTAAGAGTCTCTAGAAGCACATTTTGGACTAAGATGTGGCTCAAAGGTTTGCTAGTTGGCATTTGAGGAGTTATAGTTGTTTTTATGTAGTTTACATATGTCATGTAGATCTTGTGTATAAAGGATGTAAATGTTGGTTTTAATGACTACAATGTAAACTTTTATGAATGAATGAAATGAGGAGTTGAGGTTTTTATATATTGTGTATTCTTTATGATGCCATTTAAAAGATTATATTTGCTCTAGTATACCACCGTCATAGGATATGTACTTGAATATCCTCTGGATGTTCAGGTATATACTCTATGGTGATGGGATGCGGCACCTTCGATGATATAAAAGGCAAAATTCCAATGATTTTCATACATATGATTCTTTTAAAAGAAAATGTTAAGCCAATCAAGGAAACATAAACAAGACTCAATCTATCAAAGAAAAATCTAGTAATGAAAAAGAACCTAAAGTTTTTGGATCTAGGTGTAATCTATCTGATTTTAGATAGCAAGTAGGTGAGCCAGTTATGCCAAAGAAAACTAGGTTGACAATGTTAAGAAATCAAAATGACAAGTAGATGCTAGTAAGGATGCAAAATAGGAGGCGAATGTGCATGGATTTTAGAAATCTTAACTTAGTTATTAGAAAAGATCATTTCCCATTACCTTTTACAAATACAATGTTAAAAAGATTTACTAATAAATAATTTTCTTCTTCTTTCTGTATGGTTTTTCAAATTACTAATTGATAGTAATTGCTCAACAAGATCAAGGAAAGACTACCTTTACGTGCCTTTTTATAACATACAACCTTAAGGAAATGCCATTCAAGCTTTTTAATGTTCCAAATACATTTAAAAGGTGTATAATAAGAATTTTTATAAGAATATTGAGAATTTTGATAAGTCAAATTAGTTATATATGATTTTGGGATGAATTGGAACTAATAAGACTTATCTCTATGTGAATTTTGAGTTTTATTTGGTTAATTCTCACACATTTCAACTTTATTGCTTAGTAGGTGCAAATGGATAGATTTTGGGGCAAGAGCTATAACTTTCATTATGGGTGTCAGATTAAGGTCATTCAAGTATGCTTTCAAAGAGGATTCCAAGTTCTACAACTTCTGTGAAGACTCCGAGGAGAGATTTTTCTATCTAAAGGGTCAAAATTACACATTTTTTGTAGATGTGTAGGTCCGCCCAACGGACATCATATCTCTCCAAACAGACATGAGCGGAGATGGAAAGCTGGAAAACCTGAGAAAGTTTGCCCAGCGGACGTTAAGTCCATGTAATGGACATTCACTGGCCAAATTCGCTCCAAAAGAAAAAAAAAAGTTCGCTCAACAAACATTATGTCCGTGTAACGGATTTTGACTACACTATTACGATCCTTATTCACCTGTTTAGCAAAAACTAGGTTTCCTTGAGCCCAAAACATTGCAAATACTCATTTTTAAGAACAAAATGGGGGATTTTGGCACTAAAAACGAGGTTGCACAAAAAGGAGGCACCCAAAAGAGGCAAAGAAGAGGAAGAAGGAGGATTGAATCAAGGATTGGAAGCAAGCTTATTTTGTGTTCTCTCAATCTTCTCTCTCTACCCTTTCTTGGATGTTGATTGTCTTTATTTGTTTGGATTCTTTTTTCATGTTCTAGAACTAAAATGCATTTAGGGTTAAGGATGTAGCCTACTTTGGAGGATTGATTTATGCTTTATAGATTGATTGGTGTTGAATGAAAGTTCTTGGGTTATATTTATCTTTCTTGAACTTCATGGTTGTTTCTATGTCTGATCACCATAGATGCAACCTTAGGAATCATATGATGGACTAAAAGGTAAAGTATGATTTGTGCACTAGGAAGATAAATACATTAGAATTAGAGATAGAGATATCCTAAACTAGTGTGATAACTTATTATTTTCAAAGATAACTTATTATTATAATTTCTTAAATAATTTTCAAAGATTGCCTACCATTACCGAAGTTACTGCAAAAAGAAGTTCCATTTGAATTTGGAAAAGAAAAAGAAGCTATTGACAAGCTTAAGACATTATTGAGAAGTGCACTTCTTATTTAGCCACCAAATTGGAACCTAACATTTGACATAATGTGTTATATAAGTAATTATATAGTTGGAACTCTTTTAGGCAAAACAATTGAGAAAAAAAAACCATTTCATCTATTATGCTCAAGGACATTACATGCTAGATAGTTCAATTGCTCTATAATAGAAAAGGAGTTTTTAGTAATTGTTTTTGCTTTAAATAAATGTAGACCTTATTTACTTGGCTCTAAAGTTATTACATATTTTGACCATGAAGCATTGAAATGTCTTTTGACAAAGGAGTCCAAATTGAGGTTGATACGATAGATTTTGCTACTTAAAGAATTCGATTTGGCAATATGAGATCGAAAAGGAGCAAAAAATTCAGCGGTCAACCATCTGAGTAATTTAGTAAGGGATGAAGATATCTGACCTATTTTTACAACTTCACCTAATAAGAAATTGTTCCAAAGGAAAGGTATAATTCCTTGGTACATTCACCTTGTTAATTATTTACTTACTAGAACTTCACCTAATTATATTAGTAAGATCAATTACAAAAATATAAGGAATGAGGCAAAATATTATGTTTGGGATGAATTGTATTTGTGAAAGTTTTTCTCTTGTCAAGTTACTAGGCATTGTGTTATAGAGGGATAATACCATTATGTCTTAGTTTTTTGCCACAATTATGCATGTAAAGGTTACTTTAGTCATAAATGAATGGTTAGGAAGGTTTTGAATAATGATTTGTATCCAGAAACTTTGTTTAAAGCTGCTTATTTGTTTTGTAAAACATTGTGACAAATCGAAAAGGCTAGGTAATTTGTCTCATAAAATAAATTGCCACAAACTCCTATTCTTATAATTGAGATATTTGATGAGCATTGATTTTACAAACACTTTTCATTCATCCTATAGTTTTTCTTATATACTTTTAGTAGTTAATACATTTCAAAGTGAGTGAATATAAAAGGCACAAGAACTGACAATTTTTCAGTTATTGTAGGTTTTTATAAAGTAAAACATATTCAATACATTCAAAGTTGAATAAGTTATTATCAAAAATCAAGGGAGTCATTTTTGCAACAAAGTAGTTGTGACTTTGTTTAAAAACTATGGAAGGTAATATTGAATAGCCAATTCATAATATAAATGAATGGATAAGCAAAAGTAACAAATAAATAAATGAAGTTCACTTTAGAGAAGATGGTGAATTTAGGAAGAAAGGATTAGAGCTTACATCTAGAAGATGCTCTTTGGGTTTACTGCTTAAAGTATAAAACAGTGATAAAAATCTCCTTATTGATTGGTTTTTGGTAAATCTTGTCATTTACCTATGGAGATTAAATATAAAGCTTATTGGGAAGTGTGATGGATTTAAACAAAGCTAAAGAAGTAAGGAAATTATAGTTGTAAGAATTAAAAGAACTAAGGTCGAATGCTTATAAGAATTCAATAATTTATTAAAAAAACTAAAGTTGTTCCATGATAATGTAATTTTTAGGAAGCAATTTAAGGGCGAAAAGAAGGTGTTATTATAATTCTCAATTAAAACTCATTTTATATAAGTTACGCTCTCACTGGATTGATCATGGTGCAATATATATACAGAGTTTAGATACTGACAAGATCTTCAAGGTAAATGGTCATAGATTGAAACCATTTCATAAAGATGTAGTGATCTCAAGTTTAAGGGATGTTAATTTGGTAATTCTTCAATATTTAGAAGAAAAGTCTTCATTAACAATAATAACGTTAAACAACTATGTTATTTAGGAGGCAACCTAATATGATAATTTTTATTAGTTTCATTTTAATTATTAATTGGTTTCATTTGCTTGCTTTGTGTAGTTTTTTTTTTTTTGTGCTTTAAGTGAAGAATTTGGTCTTTTGTGTAGATTATTAAAGTTAATAAGGGTAGATCACACTTTATGCAAATTAAGTTTTTAATATTAAATTCTTTAAGCTCCAGGTTACTGAAATGAATAAGAAAAGATCACATCTTATAAATATTAGTAAACTAGTTTTTAAGGAATGAATAGGAAATATTTTCTTAATTAAAAATAAAAGATAAAAAATAAAAATAAAATAAAATTGATATATTTTGTTCATTAAGTTTTTTATGATTAAATTAAAATAAAAATCCTAAAATTTAATTATATTATTTTAGAGATTTTACACCTCCTACACTAGTTTTCTTCCTGTCACTCCTTCTGCACATTATTTCTCTTCTTGATCAGTCAACAATGTTTATCCTCCCATTACGTCATTTCTGTCACTAATCTTTGCTGGTTGCTACTTTACTATGTTAATTTACTCTTCGCTAATTTTGTTTTTATTTGTTGTTAATCTGGTCCCTTATTGATTTCCTCTATTTGTCTACTTCTCCATTTATTTGTTTCTTCGTTGACATATCTCAACTAGTTGTTGCTTCATCTAGTCATGTTCTATTCACCAATTTTATTGCTCTCCTTTTTATTCTGTTTTAATCAACTTTTTGTAGCAGTCATAAAAATAGGGAGAATGAAGGGTATTAAGAGGATACTGACATATGATAAATTTATGGCAAATTTAGTAGACAGAAGACTTTCAAAGACTGTACTGACCACTAATGCTAATCACAAGCATGTTCAAATAGCCAAGGGTACATCTACTTTTCTATTATTTAAGTATAACCATCACAAACTTCTTGTCTTCAATTCTAAAAAGAGAAAATAAAGGTATGCTAAACTTAAAATCTAAAAAATTAATTATTTTTTGACACACGTGTGTATCTTCCCAGTCAATCTAAAGAAAGTTTTCCTAAAAATTTGAGTGGATTTATTTGAAGCGTTTTCTTACTTTTAATAATAAAAAGAGAAATGTTAAAACTTGTACATAGACTAAAGTTGAATTATTCTTTATTTGGTGTATAGTACATAGGGTTCATGTTAATTTAGAAGTTTAGTTAGCTATGCAATTTAAAACTACCTTATCATTTAATAAGAATTTATGTCTTGGTTCTTTGATGACTCTCTTGGCTTTTAATCTTAACTTACTTGGTATTCCTAAGACTGATATGCATGTAATTTATGAGATGAAACCTTCAAACAATACTTAGGATGAAGTTGATCTAGAGGAAGAAGGGGGGATTTTATTTGTGCCACCGAATTCCTTAAAGAAGGCTCACCATCACGTAAGCACGATGATTCAGATGTTCAAAAACCTTTATTTCTTTTAACATCATCAGTCCTACACTAGTATAATCTTCAATTGTAGAGATTGGAGTACAAAATTTATAAAATGAAGAGGAATTAGGATGCTTTACTTTGATAAATTGGGGTAACACTTCCATGTCCACCTACATTGTAGTGTATTCAGTTTCATATATTCGCAACTCAAGGAAGTATTATAATCTTTCACTTATTTTGTGTTAATTAATTTGGTTGAATGTTAGGATCCTATACATATATTAGGGCAATTTATGACTTAGGTGTGGGGAGAGTAAGTTTATAAACCATGTTAGAATAGGACTTTAGTTTTCTTTAGTGAAATGTGAGATTTGTGCTTGGAATCTTGAATACTATTATTCATATGTGTTGATTATTCCTTATGGCAACCTTATTTTTTAAAAATAGTCCTTAAGTTAGGATATATATATTTTTTGATTTTTAATGTATGAGAGAGACAACTATAATTGGAGTTTTTTAATAAATTACCTAAAGTATCTCATAAATTTTATTGAATGAAAATGTATAGGAATTGATGCAATTTGATACTGGCGTGATCTTTTAAGACTAAAAGCAATTTATTTTCTTTATTTTTTGTTGTCAAACATGGCTTCTTTATGTTATAACTTGCTCTTGTATACATTTTGATACCACATTTTTTAGTGAATATATATAGAGATGATAGGGACATTTAGGTATAATCATTTTTTTGACTCGTAAAAAACTACCTTAATTTTTACCCCTATAGAACCAATTTGAGCCTTAGCATTTCTTTTCTTGCATATTAAACATAATGCAAGCCATGTTTATCCTTCTTTTTGTTAATTTTCTTAATAATTTTCATTCCCCAAATTGAAGAAATTGTATAAAGCTTATTTGCATAAGATTTTATCCACTTTTGTAAAAATTAGTTAGTTTATTAAAGTTAAAGTGTTTTGATTTCTCAGTCTTTGTAGAATAGGGGAGAAGCATAGTTAAAAAATCTCTTCTTTAATATTTCTTATTAAAAACATGAATGAATTGATTATAGTTATACAATTTAAATCAACTAAATTTCAAACTAGTTTGAGTTGAAACTTATATCGATCAATTGGTATGGTTCCTTTGACTTTTTCTTTTATGCTATACCTTTACTTAAGCCACATTACAACCCTTATGAAACTCTTTGATTTATGCATTAAATTCATATTTTTTAGTTGTGGAGATATCATTTATAAACAAACCTATAAAAATAACTTATTATGTTTTAATTTAAGAGTTTAATGAACCTAAAATACTTTGACTGTATAGAGTAAAATCTATGAGAGGGTGTTAAGTTTTGTTTCCTTTAAGTTTGAAAGAAATGATGAGATGTTATGTTTTCATTATAAAAATTTGTCTTAAGAGCGTTTATTATCTTGATTTCTATTTTACCCTAAACCTTTAATACATATTAAATTTTGAGATATTTTGGATAACATAAAAGAGGAAGAGAGGAATATTGATATATTTACTTAGTGTATGCTCAAGGACAATAAAGAGTTCAGTGTGGGAGAATTTGATGAGATGTAATTAGATCGTATTAGTTACACTTATTTCTTGGTTTTGGATGATTTTAATGCTTAATTGGTAAAAATGATATTTAATTTATTTTAGGAGGTCACAAGTGGAGATTAGATCAAATTTACTTTGGAAAATCTAATTGAAGCATCATTTGTTAAAGCCATAAATTGTGTATAGTTAGAGCGAAAGATGGCAGATTGTTGAAAATGATAAGATGAGATTATGTCTAAGAGTCAAACTCACTTTAGGAAGTTGATTCAAATTAGGAAGCTTTATACTAAGCCTTATTCTATGGGAATTTTGATGTGTTTCAACCATTATATCTGGAATATTTATAGACTATAGTTTCGTGTTTCTTTTTAATTGCTTTATTTTCTTTCTTCTATTTTAGAGTGGAAAGATAGCTATGAGTGGCTAAATCTAAATTTTCTTATTCAAGGAGAATTAAAACTCCATTTATAAATTACGAAGGTATTTTTCTAAAACTAAATTTTATTTCAATTTAACCATTTCTTGTTCCTTTATTTCATAAGTAATTAATATTGATTGATTTTCTAAATTAATTCAGTGTTTGATTATTCTATTACTATTTATAAGTTCAGTGATCTGTAATTTTCGTGGATGATTGTAACAAGTAGCAAATAGATTATTTATTTATTTACTTTTCTAACTTATGAGACCCAAGAAACTAAATTAAGTAGTCTTTGCTACCTCAATTATTTAACTTAGGGTTTAGTTTTTTCATTAAACTTTTTGCTAAGATTTAACTCATATAAAATGTTGTCATACCTAATCAATTACTAGTAAATTTTGATTTGAATGCTAGGTTTAAATAAACTAATTTAGGGAAATTGAGACTTATTATGTCTATCCTAATAGATTTTAGACTAAGTGCTTGAGTTGTATTCTTTTTAGACTAGTTATCAGAGTTACAATTAGATAAGATCCTAACCTTGAATCATAGTTAAGTAAAATAGAATTTATCACTTTTATAGTCAGTTGATTCATTTTAATTTCTTGTCAATTTTAGTTTATTAGTTAATTAATCATATCTCCCATTATATTTTGTCTATTGAAATTAATAAACTAATATTTAATTCTCTTTGGATTCGGTCTAATTTTGCGACTATTATAATAGTTAAGTAAATCAAAGATTAATTTTGAAGATTTTGACAACTTGTTCATTCTCTTACCTTTTTAGTAGTAATGTGTGCCTATGGCCCTGAGATAACTCAAATACTACAAAAAACTAATCATAAAACTTCAGATAGAATCTGGAAGAGATTAACATGTTTAAGGAACAACAAGCTACCACAAATTATGAACTTCTTATAGGTGTCAGGTGTAATCTTTATCTTCTAAGACTTTAAAATTGGAAACTTTTAATTTTTAGTTGAGAGATAATTCTAAACTATATTAGCTCATTTTTCTAATGAAAAGATTATTGAGACCTCTTAAGCCCATCGTAGTTCAGCCATAGACTTAAATTCTACATCTTTTTTAACTAAAAACTTTACCAAAGAGGAGTAGAAATTTATGCCTAATTATCACATATTTTCTAGAATTGTTATCAATCAGTTTTAGTATTGATCATTTCAAATAAAGTCATTTCGTAATTTTTTCATATTTTTTGATACTAGCTTTTTATTCTAAAAATGTTACTTTTAATTGTTCAATAGTTTAGCATTAGCAAGACCATTAATTTGATATTGTGCCAAGCAATTTCACAAATTTCTTTTTCTTAATAGAAAATATTACCTTTTTTGGTAAAAATTCTATTAACTAAAATTGGTTTAAAATCTATCTGATATAAATTTAATAACTATGAATGAAATTCCTTGTATATAGGAAATGCTGAATACAACATGTACTTAGCATTATAATAAGGGATACATGCTTAAGGATATTTATATTTATATTTAGTTTTAGATTTAGATTTTATTTTCATTTTCATTTTCATTTTTAAATTTAATAAAAACATATTTGTTGAGATTTTTGTTTCTATTTTTGTTTAGTTTTTTAATTTTTATAACTTATGAAAATTATAAAATAATTTAATATTAATTAATAATAAAAATTATGATTAATATATTTTAATTATTTAATTGATATAATTACCATAAATTTAATTCTAAAAATATTTCTAAATTTATTAATTATAAAAATGTTTTCAATTTAAAATATATTAAAATACGTAAATTCTAAATAAAATCAATTTTAATACTTAAAATATATATTGATAAGTAAATATTAATTTATAAATAAAATATTATTATTAAATTATTTATTTGAGTAAAAAATAATAATTTTATTAATATTTATTAATAAATATTTATAAGAGAATAAAATAAAATATATTTATTTAATCAATTGATAAAATTAATTAAGATTTAATTATTTAACATTAACAATTAAATAAATTTGATAAAAATAAAAATGAAAATGAAACAAAGAAATAAAAAAGGACAAAAAACACCATAAGGTTTGCCACTGCCAACAAAGTAAACCTTAACATTTCGGAATATTCAAATTAAACTCTTTCATTTTGGAAACGTTTAAATTGAACTTTATGTTAATGGAAAAGATGACGGAGAAATAGCACTATAAGTCTTATGTGACAAAATTTATTATATTTTAATACTATTATGGGTCTTATATTGCCATGTAATGCTTATGTGGTAATGTGGAACTCATTTATTTAAAATAAATTATTAAAATATATTGGACTCATTGGATTATTTAGCCCTAAATATAATTAACATAACTAACTAACTTAATTAAACTAGTTAATTTTGTTAAATAAACTAAATAATCTTTTAACGAGGTTGTTTGGTTTTACTTTTGTTTTGCTGTTGTGGTTTTTAGTTTTTGTTTTGTTATTTTTTTGTTTATGTTTTTTCTTAAAAAATAAAAACATGTTTGGCTAAGATTTGTAACATAAAAGCTGAAAACAAAAACCTGTTTGGTTGAGATTAGTAATTAAAAAAAACAAAAATATGTTTGGTTTTATCATCTTATTTCTATTTTTGTAATTATACTCTTATATGAATAATTTTATATCATACATTATATTTTTAAATTAATTAATGATCATTGCAGTTAAAATTAAAGTATATGCAAATTAAATGTAATTAAAAATTACACATTAATTGTATAAATAAAATTCTATAAATTAGAAAATTATATCAATAAAAGATAACCATCATATTATAATTCTTGAAAACATAATAGTACTATCATTTACAAAAAGAAATATAAATCAATTAGAAATAATATAATCATTCCATATTTGCCTAGCAATTTCATCTTGCTTTCAAGACATATCTCGAAGTTATACTGGAGTGATATTATAATGCACTTGAGAACTTGCATCTTCATTTCCACTTTCCCTAATTTGTTCTTCATTTTCGGAACAATTATTAAATAACTCATCTTTTTATCCATACATTCTAATATAATTGTGTATAACACAACAAGCAATAATGATGTATTTTTTTCTTCATATCATAACTCGACATGTTTTTAAGTATAGGGAATCTTGCTTTTAGGACATCAAAACATCTTTCAATAACATTTCTTAATAAAGAATGTCTGTAGTTAAACAATTCCTGTGGACCTTGAGATCTTCCTCGGCCTCTATAATCTCGCAAATGATATCTTTCACCTTAGTATGGTGAAATAAATCCAGGCATATTAGTGTAGCCTGAGTTAACCAAATAATACTTACCTAACATAGAAAAAACATAATATTAACAAAAAGATATTAAAAATGAATCATAATTACTATGTTTATTTAAAATACTATAATACCTTGTGGAGACATAAGAAATTGGTTCGCTAGATTTGTCACTATTTCTAAAAAAACTCGACAGTCATTTGCAGTACCTTCCCATCTAGCTATTACGTCTATAAAATGCATCTCAAATGAGCAAAAACACATAATATTTTGGGTTAGATTAATTTTTTTTCCCCTGTATGGTATTTGCTTATCAGTCGGAACATGTGCATCAATATGTGTACCATCTATTACTCCTATACAATCCTCAAAATTAAAAAATATATTAAAATAAAATTTAATCGTAAGGACATAATTAAAGTAGTAATTAAATATAAAAATGTATCTGAAAATATGAGAAGAATTTTGAATTATTTTGAATCTCAGGAGGTGTATTAGTAAAAGATGGTGGAGTAATGACTCTTTTTGCAAGACGATTAACTGCATATAAAACTTTTCGAAAGTGCTTTGAAATTGTCCAGGTCGAATGTTGAAAGTGTTCTGCATTGACTCTAGTTTTCTCACTATGCCTTATAGTCATCAAGAAAATTGCTACTCGTTCCTCCACAATCAAATGATTTGTTGCCTTCAAGCCTCCTAAACTCTTTAACTCATCACATAATCTCAAGAATATTATCTTTCTCATTTTTAAGTTTTCATAAATCTTTGTAGGATTCCCATTCAAAAGTTCTAATATGCAATCACGACCTGGTAGAGCAGAAGTTCTACATGGTTGCTTTTGTAAATAAAAATATTTGTTCTCTCCCCCAGCTACATAAATAATGATTATTTTCTTTCTTTCATCGTTAGAATCTGATTCGAAATCTGATAAGAAATCCATGTATCTACAATGCCCATATTAAATAATTAATAAATATTCAATCAAGTATATTTAATAAAATATAGAAAAAAGATTCATACAAAATATAAACTTAAAATTAAGTCAAATATTCATACGAAGCACAACTTAAAATGTTCAAAATATGGAATAGTGCTTAATATAAAAGTGTCAAATCAATAAGAATTCGATATGCAATAACATAAATATATAACTAAAGCGACATAATCCAATCTAGCTTCTTTGTTTGTGTCATCTTAAAAAAAAATCCCTATAAAGTGGAGAATCATCTAAAGCCATCACAATTTTTTCTATATTGCACACTATCAACACCTAATTCATCTAATGAATTTAGACATTCCATCCTTATGTTAGACTCTTGAGATTTATTCTCTACAGTGGATGATGTTTCACTTATTTTTTCTTAGGTAAATCATTCTTCCTTTTTGATTGTTCACTAAGCATAAGTAAGGCTTCTTCTACAATGTTAGAATTTGTCTTCTTTGCCTTCTTGTTCTTAGGAGACTTCTTTTCCATTATAAGAGTAATCTTCATCAACATCATTCATCAACATCATTATCATGTTCCTCTTCTGTAATATTCGATGTATATTTAGTTGATAGATGTACATGCACACCAGTTGCAGTAGTATCTCCAAAAATATGACAAAAGTGTTGAACCCCCGCCCCTGAGAGATACGTGTCTAACATTCTGAGTGACATCTGAACTCGCATCCCACAAGGGTGAATTGCCCTCACCAGGACAATCCTTAAACTTAAAATTTCATTTTCACCTCATCAAACATTTTTGTCCTTTGACTGCTTCTTGATCCTTGATAAACACTTCTTGATTCTTGGTTAGTTAATTCTATGTTTAATTACAACTAAGTGACTGCTCAAACATACTGGCTTAACTTCTTCTTTGCATCGTCTATGATTGGCTCGTTGTCTGTGTTTACTTATGGTCTGTGTTCTATTGTCTGGGTTCTATTATTTGTAGTTAACTTTTATTTGCGTCTATGTTGAGACATGTCCTCGTAGACGATTCCTTGTGTCTATCTTTGTTTGCGTCTATGTTCTAACGTGTCGTCTGTGTTCCTTACAGCTATGTTACTTGCGTCTACCTTTCATTTGCGTCTGTGTATGATGTCATCACAGACGATACTCTTCCTCTATATTTTTCCCTTGCGTCTGTGTGTGACGTCATCACAACGATAAACTTCATCTGTGCTCTCCTCTGCAACTATACACTGACGTCATCACAGACGATTCCTTTCTTTTGTGTTTTTCCTTAAGGTCGTGTTTCCTTCTTGTCGTCTACATTACTTAATGCGAACTTAAATCTTTTCAACCATAATTCATTCGATTCCAAAAACACAATACACCATAACATAAGCATCAATTTCCTCCTAACGCATTAACTCATATGTTCAACATATGCAACGTGAAAACTTAACAGAGGTCATAATCATGAGCAGAACATACATATATCTCATTCATCTTTAAATTAATGGGCATTTCAAGTCCCCTTACATCATAATTCAAATTACACAGTTCCCAAGATTAAAATTACTCAAATGCATCTAAAGTATTATTTTACATAAATCAACTTCAAAACCAACAAAATACACAGACTGCAATGATTTGGCTTTACTCTTGACTTACTCACTCCCTTGTTCATCACCTGAATGGCACAGAATTTGAGAGAGGGTGAGCTTACAGCTCGTGGGTGACAATTTTATAAGTGAGAAACAAGCAAAACAATTTTCAAAATCTCTCTGTCATTTTTAACATGAAAACAAAATTGCTTTCTCATAGAAAACACAAATACTTAATCAAACAGTTCATGAGCACTTATAAATCATGCATGCATCAAATTTGTCACAATCATAAACACATAAACACAACAGAAATGGTCCGAGTAAGTCCAATTCTTGACGCACTACACATTTCCATATGATGGTCTTGTGTAGTCGTAAACTTGAAGGAGTCCTTGGAGGAGCTCCATGCCACTAGCAGGCAGGCGGGAGAAGCCTATTTTTTGGGTCAACATGCACGTGACGATTTTTTAGGGACTACCACAAACCCACATAACATGGTATTCATGAATTTAAAACAGATTGCCTTAAATGGCCTCTGGTTGGGAACTTGTTTTTCATGCACATGAGATGTTTTAGAGAAACATTCTTGAAATCTGATTTCGAAATCTTGCATCTTTTCAAAAGAAACATTTTCATAAATCATGCACATAATTCATGTAAAAAATAAATGCAGCATTCATAATGCAATTAAAACCATTTAGCTTTCTTGATTTTAAAGAAAACAATGAGTGGTTCATTTACTCTATTATAAAACTGTACCCACCTTGAAATCATTGCTTGTTTTAGTATTGGATTTAAAGATGTCTTTCCTCTTGCTCTTCTTGCCCCTCTTGATTTCCTTTAACAATGAGAACAATCCCTATTCAGTGAAATTTCAGATTTAAGAACCCATAAGGCATATGCAATAATATAGATCCTAGAACCCTTAAACCCATACATTTCTTAAGCTCTTTGAACCAGAACCCCTTCAAAACTTCAAAAGGTTAAAAACAATCTTACCTTGAATCTTCACCAAATAACGAGATTCTTGGTTCTAAAGAAAGCTCTTCCTTTCTTCTTTCTTTTTCCCTTCTTGAGTGTCCTCAAACTCTCTTTAAGACTAGGAAAAATTGTGACCTAGTTCAAAGCTCTATTTCTTTTAACGCCACTGAAATCTCTTCTTCTTTCTCTCTCTTCCTTATCTGATTTTCTCTCATTCTTTCCTTCATCCATGTGTTTGGCCTTTTTATCTACAAGACAACCTTTTCCTCTTCCCATCCTACACTCAATGGGTGAGGAAAGTCCACCTTAACCTTTCTTTAATGCCTTAGAACTCCTAACCTTAAGTGATCCACCAAAAATACCCTTATACATTCTTGATTCTTCAATGTCACCTACACCATGCTATACTCTAACCTAATCTTAATTCTTCCCTTTAATACTCCAAAATTTCCATCAATCCATGAAATAAATCCTCCTAGACTTGACATAACAAGTAAACTCCAATAATA
>JAOSBN010169779.1:0-20715 GCA_027563595.1 Erythroxylum suave | reverse complement strand
ACAAAGCATAAATCCTAACTCAGGAGTTCACAACAATGTAGTTAAATATGAACAAACTACTCCCCTTTGAAGCCCATCGAACTCAAGCCATTGCTACATCTTCCAGAGGAACCGGTGCTTAGCCAAACATTGCTTCGGGAGAACGCACAACTAGAAACCCACTAAGAGCATCCATGGTAGCAATAGCAGATAGTAGCTATAGATAAAAATGGAAGAAATAATCGATGACAGTGAAGTGAAGTCGAGAGTGTGTGCGAGCTTATTTTATTTTTCTTCTCCTTTCTATAGTCTCTTCAGTATATGGAGTCGGTTGTAACCTAATTTGGTATGTTTTTAAATGAAAAATGCCAAGTCAGGTAGCACAGTGTGTGATTTTTCCAAAATTGGTCTGGGTTTTCGAAGGTTTGTCACAACGAACTTTTCCCAAAAGTTTTTACTCTGTTGCTGGTTCCTTCGCTAAGGTGAAAGAATTAATCTTCGCCGTGGGAAACTTTTCCCAAAAGTTCAACCTGGATTTTGCATTTTTGGTCGCGGCCTGTTGCGTTGACTTCACTTTAGCTTTCTATCATTCCACATCTTCTTTTTGACTTCCTTTTCCTTGAGTCTCCTACAATAAAAAGATGGTAGTTTGCAGTATCAATTGTTTTAAAAAAATTAATTAGTGCAATGAGTACTGATTTATAACAATTTTCAACTTCAAACTACATAAAATAAAAGCACACACTCAAGAATCAATTTAAGCACAAAAGCTAGAGATAGGAGTCAAAAAGTACAACAAAAGTCATGAAAATGTCGCCAATTTATGTAATAAACTTGGGCTCAATCACAGAGACACTACTCCTCACCTCACTTTGTGTGCGGGAGCTCGTCACACCCCTCTTAGGTATTAGAGCACTCACCCCCTTTCTGGAAAATTGCTCTCAGTTCTTTCTCCTCCTACTCACTTCATACTTGATATTCTCCAGCTTCTCATCCTAGAGTGTGGCATCTATCAACTGCTGGTACTCATAAAAATTGTAGATCAAGACTTTCTCCTTGATCCCCAAATGGAAACCTCCCTCAAACTTACGGCATTTATCTTCCTCATTCGCTATGATATTGGTCGCAAATCAGGAAAGTTGAGTGAACTTCAGCTTATACTCACTCACACTCATGTCCAACTGTGTGAGATTCAGAAATTCCCTGGCCTTCTCTTGTACATAAACCCTGGAGAGGTATTTCTTTCTGGGAACTTCCACAAAATATCTCCATTACAACACTGGAGGCATAACCTGACTGTGGGGCACTGATTTCCACCAATGAAGTGCATCCCCTTGCAGCAAGCTAATTGCATAATCCAACTTCTCTTTATCGGAGCATTTCATTTGAAACAAGACTCTCTTGGTTCTCTTTAGCCATGATTCTGCCTCTTCCAGATTTATAGTACCATTAATGTCTACAGCTCCATACTTTCGAAGTTTGTTATATTTTCCACTCCTATCTACTGGAGCTTGAATCGGAACTTGTGATCCTTGGCCCATGGCATATGAGAAAGCCTGAGCGAAGGCTTGAAAGAATTGTAGATCCATGGTAGGCATAGGAGGAGGAGGTGGTGGCACTTTATACTGCACACTAAGTGCCTCAGAATCAGGAGTAGAGTGTGTTCCCGCATTTTGCGAAACATAGGATTCATCCGTGCTCCCTTGGCGAGAGCAAGATCGAGTCATAGCTCCTCGAGTTCTCTTTGGAGGTGACATAATCACTCCTTGAATATATAACCATTGAAAACCTTTAGTTCATGCAAAACAATTTCAAATATGCAAAACAGTTCAAATCGTATAAAATAATTTCAAATCATGTGAAACAATTCTAAACAATGCAAGCTGTTCATTTAAAATGATGCATGTTCATTTCATGTCCTAAACTACCCATTTCATGTTTGGGATACTCCTAAACCTAGTCGCAAACCTGGACCTAAACCTAGCCGCTTTGATATCACAACATGTTGGACCCCATTTTTGGAGCCCAACATCGGACATGGGGATCATGAAGCTTGAGCATAGAGGGAGGCTTAGAATTGGGAGAGTTTAAAGAAAAATCCTTCAAAAGCAAAGTGGGGCTTTGCCGCGGCGAACATATGCGAGTATAACTTCGTTGCGGTATACATATGTGAGTAAACCTCACTGACCCTTCGGGTTAATTTCGCCGCAAAAACAAGTATAAATTCACCGTGGCAAAGTCGCGACGAGAAAAACAGAATTTCCTTCGAGTGAATTATGCCGCAGTGAACTCTTGGCCTCGCCACGATGAAAACCCCTATGGAAGAACCCATAACCTAAACTATTTATCTTACTAAAATGCAAATTTAATGTAACATCCCATTACCTTTGGGAGGTTAAAATAGTAAATATTAGTGATTAATGAGACCTTAGAAAAGCATTTTCATACTCATGCATAAAATGGTAGACACATACACATGAATAGTGATATTTTTCTACACATGAAATTGAGTGTACATGCATTCATGAATAATTCCGGGTATAATTGGCTTGAATTGTGAATTTTGGAAAATTGTAAATTTTTTAGAATTATGAATGTTTCTACATTAAAAATATTATTGGTTAGTAGAATTGTGAGATTTATGAATTTTGGTGAATTTAGGATTTATTTTTGTAAATTATAGAGTATTGTGGAAAATAGGAAAAAGAAGAGAAGAAATCAAATGAAGATTGGAGATAGTTGGATTGTAAAGATGAGAGTTAGAGGGAGTTAGTTCAAAAGACACTAAGTTAAAACTTAGACCTTGGGAAGGTGAAAAGTGTAACGTTGCTTATATTATGTGTCAAAAGTTTGAGTAATTCGAAGAGTTAAAAAGCGGTTACTACTTTTCCCAAGTTCTTTCCTTGTTATCATCGTCTCCAAATTTCTTCCCATACACAGATTTGTCCATCAAACTCCTTCTGAGAGTTAACTCTGATTCTTCATATCCCTCACCATTCCTTTACTCCTAAAGTGTTTTTTCTACCTTAAGAAAAACCAGAAGTTGGTTAGTGTTCACAGAGCAATTTTGGCCAGAGTAGCCACCGATCAGAGCTTAAAGCTCAATGTGTGAAAAAAAAAGCCTAGAGCTCAAAAATGATTCAGAGCCTCAGGTTTAATGAGCCCTATATGGGACAGTTATTAATGAGCCCTTTAAGGGACAGTTTGGGCACTCGGTCACAGTAAAATACCAAATGGAAAGTGGGTCTCATGTACACTGCATATGCATAATTGTATGATTAAATTGTATTGAATGTGAAGTGTGAAATGTGTAATGCTGTGATTTATATGATTATGTGACTGGGTGAGCCATCGATGATGGTCACTCACTGAGTTCGCAAAACTCACCCAAAATTTGCAAATATTTTTTAGGATCAGAAGAATACCCTGTTAGGCAAACGAGAGTGTAGCCACTACTTTCAAGTAAGAGATAGAGATCGAGATCAGTTTGCATCTACATTTGTATTTTCTTTATTTTGTATCAATTTAGTTTTCTATAAATTATTGTAACTTGTGTATTGAAATAATTATGTTTTGTAATAACATTCTAAAATGGAAAGGGTTGTTAATGAAATTGATTTTTGAGTGCAATTAATATATATGTGACTGAAAATGTTCTGAATGAAAGTGGGCCCGAATTGGTTCGATTTGATTATCAATTTTTCCGAAAATGTGTGCACTGATTCAAGAAGAAAAGGAAAATGATTTTTGTAAAGAGATTTGACTGATTGAGTGCTTTAGCATGCCACCTTCAAGGGGCACAGACTCGGATATCACCATTGATGTCAGGTTCAGGTCTTTGCGGGTGTGGGGTACTACATTTTTGTGGTATCAAAGCCCAGAAGTATATGGGCATTCTGAAATATGTGTGGAGTCATGTGCATTTTAGTCATGTCATAGCAGACAGTGGCAACTGATCCCCAGTATAAGTCACATGCATAAGCATTCCTTAAGAGTCTGAGTTGTTAGGAGGAGTGACAAAATTGACGATCTGACAGAATGTGAGAGTATTTGTAGTGATATATGTATTATGGAACATGATATCGATATTGTACTGTAATGATATACCAGAATGTGAGAAAATGGAAGTTGTGGATATCTAGAAATGAGAAATAGTATGTGATTGAATATGACAGACAAAGATTTAACACAAATATATTGGTGGATGTATTATCGAATATGACACTAAGATTGTACTGTGGTGACATATCCCTAAGTGAGATATAAATGTGAATGTATTGTCATAAATCGTTTGAGGAAAATAGGGATATAAGTAGAAATGAGGATATTAAAGTATACCAGTAGAATGTAATGAAAACATAAATTTGTTATGATCGTAAAAGAATGAGTTTGGAACCAAAATGGTTATATGTTTATTGTGACAAGAGTTTTGATTAAGTATAAGAATATGTTTGTGAAATTGAGATTAGAATTTGTGGATGAGTATGAATCTATGATTCATAATTGATTGCAAACATATGTACGTATGATGATAAATGGTAATTGGAAAGTGAAATGATGATAGCGCTATATGGGAAAGCCATTAAATTTAGGTTTAACTGCCATTGTGAGTACACATCTGATAGTGGGATCACCATGACAAGTGAAAATATTAAGTATATATGTATTATATGTGTGGAGATGATATAGGAAGCAATTGTTGACTTATTGAATAATTACTAATCGTAGTTCCTATAGTTTAAAGTATGAGATGAGTTAGAGTAAGACGTGAAAGCGCTTATAGTGATCAATTGGGAATGAATTAAGATTTTTAATGATGTTACTATATAAGATGAATTTGAGGAAAAAGAAGAAGGACACGATAATGGCATAATCCCCACGATTGAGGACAGGCATAAAAGGGGAAATGTTGCCTAGAATCAAATGAGATCAAGGTATCCTTAGCATAAGCAACTAATTGGTGAGTTGTCATAAATACATCTCTAAATAAGATGTAAGGATTTTGGTGATATATGCCAAGGTATAAGAGTAAATGAATTGCCTGATGCTTTGCTAAACCTTATCAGAAAGAATATTAATCTCTTTGAGGTTACTAAGAATATCTGATTAGAAATGATGATAACAGTGGAGTAATGAAGGTTATATGAACAGTATAGATGATAGTAGCAAGAAATCTTCTTTCAAAGAAGAATTTCATTGAATTAGGTTAAACGGATTAGATAGTTTATTTTAAGAATGGTCAATGAAGAAACAAATCATAAATGAATCTGTAATGAATCAAAAGTGAATATTGGAGTCCTAATCCTAACGGAGACTCAAGGATATGATGTAGAATATGCTACTGAGAGAATACGCATTTTGTCTGATGTAAAGTATCCAACTAGGTAAATGGATTCTTAAATTTATAAGAGATACAAATTAGATATGATGAATGTGTTACCAACACAGGAAGTTAATTTTGTAATTGAACTGAAATGTGGGGAGAAACTAGAACGAATGAGCAGGCGTTAGAATAAATTTGTATGAAAATTAGAGGAAAGCAGATAAATTGAGAAAATCATTTAAGAAAAGAAGACAATTGGGAAAAGGTCAATTGGGAAACCGAAATAACATGAGATAATACTACCTTACTAAAAAATTAGGTTCTTAAAGAATTATGAGAACAAATCATGGGCACGAGGAGTTTTGAGTTATATCCATTGGAGTTAACAATGCCCCGACAGTATTAAAGGTATTGAAGGTTAAAGTGATTCAAGCATAATTATATCAGTTAGTGACTATGATCATAGATGGTATTTTGAATGTGTTCGAGAAGTAAAGAGAATATATTAAATACTGGAAGAAAAATATGTAAACCGTATGAGTGATGATTGTATAAAGAGTTTTTGAGGAACTATAACCCCAATGCTAATTATGCCATTCGGATTTGGAGACTTGGCAGTATATATAATAGAGTTTCACATTAGAGATTAAGATGGAATTTGTTGCGGCATTATAAAGTGATTCTGTGTATGTAGGGACAATTGAAGCCTCATGAGCTGAATTTTGGATAAATGAATTGGAACTTGTTGCAATAGTGATTGCTTTGAAAGTTTAGAGACATTATATGTACAATGAAACATTTTGGATCAATATGTATAAATATGTAGATCATTAAAGATTGAGGTAAGTATGGAGTTTGAAAGAACTGAATATAGGGTTGAGACTATGAATAGAGTTACTGAAATTTTTTTATTAAGCAAATGAGTATTTTCCCAATAAAGCTAAGGTTGTGATTTGATGCATTGAACAGAAAATTCAATAATGGTGTAACGCCAATTCAAGTATTGAGGTTACAAAGCCAAGTGCAATGAAAAGCATAGAATGTTGAGATGAATTTTAGGCAAATTAAGAGCTCTTAGCTATTGAATTTAAGATCAATTTCATGTGAAAAGATTAGCAAAGCCTCAATTGAGAATTCGAAAATTGTGGATATTATGGAAGAGTTAAAAAATGAATTTAAATTTAAGTTTGATTTGGAAAATGATATTTGGTGACTGAATCAAAACAGATGTGTACCCGATAAAAATGATTGAACAAAAAGATTAGTAGAGAAAGCACAAGTAACAGTCTAAGCTAGACATCCTAGTAGGGATATGTTGAAATAGTAGTTAACTACTAAAGATGTAGAAACAAGTGACCGAGTTTTCAAATTGTCAGTAGTTTTAACTATTGGGAATATGCTTGAAAGCTTATATTTTGGAGTTCATAAGATCATGAAGTTAATGTACAGTTTTAATTGAATTTAAGCATATCAATCACTATCATAGTGATATCGTTAGGATATTGTATGAGGCGTTATACAATGAAAAGGGCGCCTTTACATTGTAATGAAGAGAGCCTAAAGGAATGATTAAAGGCCATAACAAAATTGGGACACGATGAGTGAGTGGAGTGAATCTAAAATCATAATAAAGTGGTTTTTGAAAGATGAATGAATTTTGGTGGATCACATCGAAGTTATGAAATATATTGAGAAAGATTTGAAAGTTAAGTGTATCAACACCGATGAGAAATGAAAAAGATGAATTGTCTCTAAGAGTATCACCTTGTCAAAGTGTGCTTACATTAAGTACAAGATATGCTTAGATTAGGAAAAAGATAAATTAAGCCTGATATGAATTGATCGGCAAGAAATTATTATGAGTTAAGAGTTACTGATAAAAAGATGTCGTAGATTTATAATATGTGATATGTGAATAAGTAAGAAATAATGGTATGACCAACAGAGATAGACTGACAGCGTATGAAGTAAAAGTTGATGAGTAATCTGAAATATATCGATGAAATAGTCAAGATAGTGTGATAGATGAATCAGTGATTGAAGGACCTATTGAGTTATCAACTGTGGTCATTTGGAAAAAGTATTTGAGTGGTGAAGTATATGGGAAATGGAGAGGCATATGAGGAAATAATAACTCTATCTTAGTGATCTATCAAATGAGAATTTTGAGGAAGAAATTTCTTTTAAGGAGGGGAGAGTTGTAACATCCCATTACCTTTGGAAGGTTAAAATAGTAAATATGAGTGATTAATGAGATAGTGATATTTTTCTGCACATGAAATTGAGTGTACATGCATTCATGAATAATTCCAGGAATAATTGGATTGAATTGTGATTTTTGGAAAATTGTAAATTTTAGAATTATGAATGTTTCTATATTAAAAATATTATTGGTTAGTAGAATTGTGAGATTTATGAATTTTGGTGAACTTAGGATTTATTTTTGTAAATTATAGAGTATTATGGAAAATAGTAAAAAGAAGAGAAGAAATCAAATGAAGATTGGAGATAGTTGTATTGTAAAGATGAGAGTTAGAGGGAGTTAGTTCAAAAGACACTAAGTTAAAACTTAGACCTTCAAAAGGTGGCAAGTGTAACATTGCTTATATTATGTGTCAAAAGTTTGAGTAATTTAAAGAGTTAAAAAGGGGTTGTTAGTTTTCCCATGTTCTTTCCTTGTTATCATCGTCTCCAAATTTCTTCCCATACACAAAGTTTTCCATCGAACTCCTTCTGAGAGTTAACTCTGATTCTTCATATCTCTCACCATTTCCTTTACTCCTAAAGTGTTTCTTCTGCCTTAAGAAAAACTAGAATTTGGTTAGTGTTCACAGAGGAGTACGTGATTTTGCATGAAATTAGAACTTTGGGGATATTTGAAGATATTAGAGTTTTTCAACAAGAAGGTAGTGAATAAATTCTTTAGAATTGGAGAATTTATGTTGATGAGTTACTATCATTTGCATGAACATGGCATTTTCATATAATTATATTCTTGAACACTGTGTTAAGGGGATGAAATTTTGGAGATATGGTGTTATTTGGGTTTTGATGGGTTATTAGTGATCAAGTGTTGTGGAAATGATTCTTGGAGTTAAAATAGAAATAAAATGATGTATAAGATTAGTGTAGAGAGTTAGATATGGAAAGGTGATATGCTCTGTTTCTTCACTGAGCATGTATGAATACATAGGTGTTTATATAAGAGTTGATGAAGACTTAGAGATGTCCAGGAGCATGGACGTTTTGTCTGTAAAGAAGAATCGTCTGTGGTTCACTTTCTTTCATCTTAAGTTGACCACATATCGTCTGTGTTTTACCGTCTGTGATTGACCTTTCCTTCGTCTGTGTTGACCACCTAGTGTCTATGTTTTATCGTCTGTGGTTGACTATTCTATCGTCTGTGTTGACCACCCAGCGTCTGTGTTTTATCGTCTGTGGTTAACTATTTTATCGTCTGTGTTGACCACCTAACATCTGTGTTTTATCATTTTTGGTTGACTATTTTATCGTCTGTGTTGACCACCTAGCCTCTGTGTTTTATCGTCCGTGGTTGACTATTTTATCGTTTGTGTTGACCACTTAGCGTCTGTATTTCTTATCATCTGTGGTTGACTATTCTATCGTCTGTGTTGACCACCTATCGTCTATGTTTTGCTTTCGTCTATGTTTCACTTCATCTACCTTTCAGAATTCGTCTGCCTTTAGACACTTCATCTATCTTTTGGTGTATCATTTGTTTTTTGCTTTCGTCTGTCTTTAGCCATCATCTGTGTTTTAAATATTCATCTGCTTCTGCTTTGTCTACCTTTTGCCTATAGGACCAAATTATATCAATTGCACTCTTTGATTTAATGTGAATAATAGACTCTAAAGTCATAGTTTGGAGAAAAATCTGAAATGGCCCATTAGGTTATGAAATTGGATTCAAATGGTTTGTTGAGGTATGAACCCTACGAACAATGCTAGTTAAGGGAGTTTTGATATTTAATTGTTTTTGGTGATAAGCTTGATGGAAGGATACCCAAGGATCGTCATGAACATGCATTGTATATAATTCATTCCATATATGTGCATTAATGAACACTCATAATTTTGCAGATTGTGATATATATGTGTGTTATTTTCTTATAGAGGAATAGTTGGAACGACAACTTCCAGACGTTACCAACATTTCCAGGCGTTAGCTTTGGGAGCAACTTGTGAGTAGACCTAGATGGTCTTATTTCATTGTTTGTTTTGTTTGGTTCAATTTTTGTATTAATTGATTACAAAATGTCGATATGATTGTGTCTTGATTATCGATTCCGGACAGGAGGTCCAATGATTACGATGCTTGCTTGGATATTGAAGTGCTAATTGTATGTGAATATGATGAACTAAATGCTTCATGACATGAATGCATGATCACAAAGTGTTTCCTAACTTAAATGTTGAATGCCAGACTAAAGTCCGATGATATGGCAAAGTGAGTGGATGAAAATATGCAAATGTGAGTGATGCAATTCATTTCATGAATGCGTGAAATATAACGGAGTTATTACCAGAGTAGCCACTGATCAAAGCTTAAAGCTCAACGTGCGAAAAAGAGTCTAGAGCTCAAAAGTGATTCAGAGCCTCAGGCTCAACATTTAATGAGCCCTATATGGGATAGTTATTAATGAGCCCTTTAAGGGACAATTTAGGCACTCGGTCACAAGAAAATAACAAATGGAAAATGGGTCTCATGTGCACTGCATATGCATAATTGTATGATTAAATTAGATTGAATGTGAAGTGTGAAATGTGTAATGCTGTGATTTATATGATTATGTGACTAAATGAGCCATCGATGATGGTCACTAACTGAGTTCGCAAAACTCACCCAAAATTTGCAAATATTTTTCAGGATTAGAAGAATACCTTGTTAGGCAAACGAGAGTCTAGCCATCGCTTTCAAGTAAAAGATAGAGGTCAGGATCAGTTCGCGTCTGCATTTGTATTTTCTTTATTTTGTATCAATTGAGTTTTCTGTAAATTATTGTAACTTCTGTATTGAAATAATTATGTTTTGTAATAACTTTCTAAAATGGTAAGGGTTATTAATGAAATTGATTTTTGAGTGCAATTAATATATATGTGACTATAAATGTTCTGTATGAAAGTGGACCCGAATTGGTTCGATTTGATTATCGATTTTTCTGCAAATGTGTGCACTGATTCAAGAAGAAAAGGAAAATGATTTTTGTAAAGAGATCTGACTGATTAAGTGCTTTAGCACACCACCCTCATGGGGCACGGACTCAGATATCACCGTCGATGTCAGGTTCGGGTCCTTGTGGGTGTGGGGTGCTACATTTAAAATCCTTCACCCACGTTCATTAATTCAATCCAAAAACAAAAATGGCTAAGAACATAACCACAATCAATTTCTCAAAATCTTAATCTCATTTCCATAATCAAATACTTTGCGATAACATGAAAAATCATAGACAAAACCAAACACTTATTTCATTAATATCAAAACTAAGAGTTTTACAAAGGTTTAATGGCATTTCAAGCCACAATACAACATTTGCTTCATAATCCAAAAATACAAAAGATATTTGAAATGCAGCTAAACCCTTAATTCCCAAAACCTAACCCAAAATTCAAAAGTATGCAAATTCAAAGTGATGCCATAACCCTCGACTACTCGATCTCTTGCTCCTCACCTAAAGATGGGACAGAATTGGGAAAGGTTGAGCTTAAAGCTTGTGGGTAAAAATTTTATAACCAATAACATGCAAAATCATTGAAAATAATTTACATTGAATCATAAGCACATATTTCTCAAATTTTCTTCATGCAATCCAATTTACAAATAACACGATCTATGCATTCATCGAATTGTTCACAAATCATAAACATGTAGGCACATCAAAATGGTTTAGGTGGATCTAAAATAGAATGTACTACACATTTCCCATAAGGGTCCTATGTAGCCGTGAACAGAACGTACTATCGCAATCCCACTTAATAGTCTTAGGTAGTCGTGAACTTATGGGAGTCCATGAAGGAGCTCCATGCCACTAGCGGGCAGGCGAGAGAAGCCTTTTGTCAAAGTGCACTTGGCTTAACTTAGGGGACTACCACAAACCTATATAGTCATGCATTTCATAACTCGTAAACATATTGCCTCAACGGCAATTTTCCAAAACTTGATTTCATAACCATAATATCATTTCAAAAATCATTTTCATCATTCATTTCATGAACCAATAACACAAGTCATATACAAACATGTGGCACAATATCAAAGCATTCAAGGAGCCTTAACGGCACATTTATAACACAATTGAAAACATTTTAAACTTTCTTGGTTTGGAAGAAACAATAGGGGCTTATTACTTAATTATAAAATAGTAACCCACCTTGAAATCCTTGCTTATAAAAGTGACTTAAAGATGACCTTCCTTTTGCTCCTCTTGCCTCTCTTGATCACCTTCTTGATTTCCTTTAACAAAAACAAAATCCCAATTTCAATAGGAACTCTAATTTGACAACCCTAAGAAAACACATTTTATAACACTTTCTTCTAGAAAAATATTCCCCATTGTCTTAAGTTTCTACTGACACCAAAATCATTCAATTTGGTTCAGTACTCTAAAAGTTATTCCCCAAAAATTTTTAGGTTGTTCTTATACTAAAATAGTATTTTATGTTCACTTCCATCCAAATATTAAAATCCTTAAAGACTAAATTAGAACTCCACTTCATCATACAAGTTGTAGCCCTGTGTCTCTAGTTTACACCAAATAAAAATGATCTCATTTGGATAATTGCACAAAAAGTTATGCCTAAAATACCAAAGCATATTATATACTAGAAAGTTGAGTTTGCTGCGGCAAAACCCAGAGAAATTATCTAGAAACCCACTCAGAGAATATGTTTTGCAACACCGTGGTGAAGCCCAGAAGTTTACCGTGATGAACTTGTCCAGAAACCTAATCTGAGAATGTGTTTTGGGACATTCTCCTCTTTTTACTTCCCACCTTTCACATACAACCCATCTTAATACTAACCCATCTTTTCTACTTCATTATCAACTTCATTCAAACTCAATATCATTCACAACAAATTCATAATCTACCTTTGATCATTAACCAAACACTAAAATATTTACATAAACCATTCATCAGCAACTTCCTACACATATTCACTTTATTTTCACTTCTATAAACATCACTAAATATGCTTCGTCTAACAATCAAGAAGGGTTAATGCTAATACTTACTTGTTTTGGCCTCAAAGTCTTCAAACTCTTCAAGAATTTCCAAAACCCTAGTTGTTTTTCTCTTCTTTCTTCACTTCTCTTTCTCTCTTCTTTCACTCACATACAAGACTACCATTTCTTTTTATACCTGTAATGAGTGTGAAATTTCCAATTTGCCCTTCCATTTATACCTAATGTCTATTTAAACTTAAGTGGTCTTCCAAAAATGCCCTTATATCACCTTACAATATTAATACTTTAATTCCATCAATCCATGAAATAAATCCTCCAAAACTTGACATAATAATTAAACTCCAAATAAAATGATTTATCTAACAAGACTACAAAATTTATTAAAACCATGCTTAATAAAATATTAAAAAATTCGGGGCCCAACAGGTAATGTACATTAGATGTACATATGTCAAGAGTTGATAGCCTAATGAGTTTGCACACATCAACAGTTAATAGCACTAGATTTGATAGTTCCATCGGAGATGCAATTGGTATGATCGATACCTACTGGTTGAACTAACGTAGCTTGTTGGGAAAATCTAAGGTCATTCTTAGGGATATTGGATATCGACCCACTAGGAGAATTTCTCTATGAGTTCTATCATTTTTATATTTAGGGTTATGAGTTTGTAAACATAGTGGAAGCCATAATGCGTGTTATTAAATTCCTTATAGACATGCATTTAAATACATTTTAATTTTTCTCTACAATAGGTTGCTATTGCCCGAGTCAACATCATAAGTACTAGTGTGAATCTAAGATCATTGATGGAAGCTAACAAGTTAACTGACTCGGGAACTTGAGAATAGTTCTCAAGTCCAAGAAGCTTGGTTATATCTTGGAAGAAACACTTCCCAATCCCCTACTGCTAATACTTTTGATGATGATTGAAGCACATATAGGAAGCATCTCGATGATAGTGAGATGACTAGTTGTATTATGTTAGCCACTATGTCATCAGAGCTGTAAAAGGCAACATGAGGCTATAGACGCTTATACCATAGTCTATCATCTTAGGGAGCTCTTTAATGAGCAAGTTCTAAAGGTTTGATACTTCACAATTTCTCTTTTTCTCTAAGATGGTTGAGGGAATATCTCTAGTGCAGTACGTACTGAAGTGAATGGCTACATCGAGTGATTAGCCTCCTTGGGTTTTCTTTTGGATCATGAATTAAGTATTGACTTAATTCTGATGGGTTTAACTGATAGTTACATTCAATTTGTGCTTAATTATCAGATGAACAATATATCCAGCATAATTCTTGAATTAGTCAACATGCACAAGGTTGTTGAGCCATCTGTCCACAAGGATAAGGTTTTGATGAAGGTGGACTCTTCTAGTTCGAAGAAAAAGAGCCAAAAGAAGAAGAATTTTGCAGGGCCTAAGAGAGGTGTCAAGAAAGCAAAGAAGGCTGCCTCAAAGGGAATTTGCTTCCACTTTGGCAAGGATAGCCACTGGAAGAGAAACTGCAAGGCTTATCTGGAGTTTTTAAAGCAAAAGAAGGCATCTGATGAACCATCTACTTCAAGTATTTATGTTATTGATATTCATATTGTTTTTTATAACAACATATGGTTATTAGATATCAGCTGTGACTCACACATTTGTACTAACATGAAGGGCCTTATGAATAGTAAATAACTCAGCAAGGAAGAGTCAAACCTATAAGTGGGCAACGGAGTAAGAGTTACTGCGTTAGCTATAGCACATATTTATTGACGCTCCCTAGTAGACTTGTATTAGAATTGGATAATTGTTTTCATGTACCTGCTTTGACTAAACAAATGTCTGTTTCTAATCTTAATAAAGTTGGATTCCATTTAAATTTTAATAGCAATGGTTGTTCAATTTATTTGAATGGAATGTTATATGTTTTGTGCAATGGTATATACATATTGGATATGTATAATTCGATTCTAAAATGAAATAAAACAAAATAATGTGAAATCATCTTACTTATGGTATTGTTGCCTTAGCCATATAAGTGAGAGACGCATGTCTAAACTACATAAGTGTGGTAGTTTAAGTTCATTTGATTATGAATCATATGACACATGTGAATCTTACTTATTAGGCAAGCTTTAAGGGAAAGGGAGAACGAACTAGTGGACTTTTAGACCTAATACATACTAATGTATGTGGTTCGATGTCCATACATGCTAAAGGTGGTTTTGTATACTTCATTACCTTTATCGATGATCATTCTCGATATAGATATATGTATATTAGATACAAGTCTGAAGCCTTTGAAAGGTTCAAGGAATTTAGAAATGAAGTTGAGAAATAACTTGGGAGAAGTAGTAAATAACTTCAATTGGATTGAGGTGGTGAATACTTAAGCTAAGAGTTTTTGGATTATCTCAGGGATAATAGAATATTGTCCCAATGGACTCTACCTTACACACCATAACACAATGGTGTGTCTGAGAGGAGAAACTGAACCTTGTTAGAAATGGTAAGGTCTATTATGGGTTTAGCAAATTTACCAAAATTCTTTTGGGGTATGCACTCGAAACTTCTATTTATGTATTAAACAGAGTTCCATCTAAGTCAGTTGATGTTACTTCATATAAGATATGGACTAACAATAAACCTTATCTTTCTCATATGAAAGTTTAGGATTGTCTTGCTTATGTAAAGCAGATTTAGTCAGATAAGCTTGAAGCTAAATCTATCAAGTGTCTGTTTGTAGGATATCCTAAGAAAACTATAAGATATTAGTTCTACCATGTTTCGTAACAAAAGGTGTTTGTTTCAAAACATGTTGTTTTTTTAGAGAAAGAGTTTCTTCTAAGAGAAGACAATGGGAGAAAAATTGAACTTATGTAAGTTCAAGATGCTCAAATAGATGCAGTTCAACTACCTAAACCTAAGACTATTGTTCATAAAGATAAAACAATAGTTCAACCTTCTGACATAAAAGAAGTTCGTAGGTCAGGTAGAATACGTAATGTTTCTGAGAGATACAGATTTCTCATAAATGAACTTAATGCCTTATTGCTCGATAATTGTGATTTGCATAATGTTTTAGAGTTTAAATTGTTATGCATTTAATGTTAAAATGAGTGTTGAGTATGCATTTAGAACTTAATTAGGTCATTTTGTGTAATTAAGTGTTTGTATGGATTAGTTGGAATTCTTGAGCTTAAATTGTATACTTTTTAGGTATCTTGATGTGTATGCTAGTGTTGCAGGACAAACAGGGAAGAACGGTGAAGATTTAAAGAGTTTCAAGGTCAAAGACTTAGGCTACTGTTGTGACAGAGAATGAAGAGAAAGAAGCAGCCAGGCCACAATCATGCATTTTAGGCCATGATCGTGATAGAGAGCCTCAAGTCAGGCCACGATCGTGCACTTCAAGCAACAATCGTGACAGAAAGGGTAAAGCACTAGGCATGATCATGACATCCAGGGCCACGATTGTGCCTTGCATCGAGCTGATACAAAAACTCAGATTTTTAGAGAATTTCTAGACCATTTCGAGCCCCAGTTTGACCTAGGGCTTCCACAAAATAAATAGAACATTACATAGCAATCGTCGAAGTGATTAGAGAGTGAAAAGAGTTTACAAGACAGAGAATTTCTGTAAAAATCTAGGAGCGACCTAGAGAGAGATCAAGTGATTGAGGAAGGAGACGAAGGAAGTGAGGCACGGAGATATGTTTGATGCAAAGTACTTCCCCGAATTGACTGTTTCCTGCAATTGCAACCTACAAGATCTATTCTAACAGTATTTCATATTGTTATCTAGATTTCATTTTTGTATGAAATTTGAGTATTGATTGGATTGACTATTATTGAGTGTTGATCGTTTGTCTAAACTCACCTTCGGGTAATTTTGATTCTTGAGATTAATGGAATTTACTTGATGATGCTTATTTTGATTTAATTGTGATTCAATATCGAATCTTCATAACTTGGCAATAAACTAATAAGGTGAGCCGGTAAAAATCATTGGTTTAGGTGAACAAGAGTTAGGTAAATCAATAGGTAAAGAGTTGAATCAAATCGGTAGGGTCATGTAATGAGAGATCGAGCATAGACTACCGATAGGTTAATAAACAATTTCAGAACTAATTTAGGTTTTGGATCAATTATAGATCAAGAGATTGCAATTCTAATAATTTAAATTAGGGTTTACTAATTATGGTTAAGAATTATAACTCAAGAGAGACTAATTCATCCTAGGACCATCTAGGCCCATTAAATCTAAATTTGCACAATTGGTAGATTTTTTTAAATTTCGAATTGATTCCCCCTTTCTCTCACTTGGTTATTTCTAGGTTGATTTTCAGCTTGTAGTGTGAAATGCTATTTTGTTTATTTTTGTTGGACTTTAATTTCTCAAATTTGACTACCAATTGATTTTATTTCTGCATTAGTTGTTTAATTAGAATTAGTTGCTTAGCTGCCTTAGTCTTTAGGATTAATTCCATTCCTCGTGGGATCAACACCTTAGGTACTATGCAAACGACCTGTGAGCTTGTGGCAATTACCAAGATTATTAATAGTAAAATTTTACACGTGTAATCTTAAGCGAACAAAGTTTTTGGCATCGTTGCCGGGGAAGGCAATTTAGTGCTATAGTTTAAGGCATTAAGATAGTTTTAATCTTTATTTCATTTTTTGTTAGTTTGCGTAGGATCGTGCTCTTGTATGAATGCGAGGGTCACGAGGGGTTCGAGTCACACAACAGAGACCTTAGATCTAGATATCACACGTTTAGAATGAACACCCTTAAGGAAGCTCAGCAAAAAAAAAGAAAAAAAAAACTTGATGACGAACAAACAGCTGAAGAATTCCAAAGAAACACAGATCAAGAAGTCAAGCCTAGAAAATAGCAACAGAGGACGCTTATGGATTGTATGAGACTATGGTTCAATCCAGCAAACCAAGGAGTGGCTAGACCACCTGTTCAAGCAGTCTCCTTTGAAATTAAACCAGCCCTCCTAAACATGCTTCAGCAAAATGTCCAACTCTATTGATTGGCAATCGAAGACCCAAATGCTCACATCGTGAGTTTTCTTGAGTTCTGTGATACTTTCCGATATCATTAGATGTTGGAAGACATAGTGAGAATTAGGTTGTTTCATTTTACGCTTAGAGACAAAGTGAAGGCTTCGTATCATTCACTAAGCCCTACTAACATTAAAAGGTGGGGACAGCTGGTGCGTGCCTTCTTAGATAAATACTTCCCTTTGACAAAGACCACCAAGATAATAAAGGAAACTATCAATTTCCAATAAGGAGACGGGGAGTCTATTTATGAAGCATGGGAGCAGTACAAGGACCTGCTGAGGAGATGCCCACAGCACAACTTACCCAAGGAATTCCTACTACAGACATTCTACAATGGAGTTAACCCACCTACCAAAGGCACCATTGATGCAGTGTCAGGAGGACATTAACGAGAAAAACGGTCGATGAAGCCAAGGAACTAATAGAGGAGATGGCCAGAAATAGTTGTTTTTGGGCCAGTGAATGTAGTAAGCAACCTACTCACTTTAGGGAGCAAAGGGGAGTTGTTGCTATTGATCAGATGATGGAAATGCAAGCTAAGATTGACAACTTAATGCAACAATTCAGTAATATGAAGGCATCATCTACGGGTCAAGTAAAAGCTGTGCAAATGATGTGTGAGTTATGCAGCCAAGTGGATTATGATACGGTGGACTGCCACCTAATGAGAGAAGACAACCCAGAGCAAGTCAATTATATAGGTGCGCAATTTGGACGTGGAGGAGGTAATAATCCTTACCCTAACACCTATAACCCTGGATGGAAGAATCACCTAAACTTCTTCCGGTCGAACAACAATAGTAGAGGGCAGTTCAGACCCAAGGCCAATCGAGCTTCGAACAGGATAAGATGAGATCGATGGATGCAAAATTGGAAAAAATTTTGGACAAGATAGGAGGAATGGAAGAAGCACACAGGAGGCTTGAAACTAAATTTGAGTAAGTCACAAAAAATAATGCTTTGTCCATCCATAATTTGGAAGTCCAAGTAGGGTAGCTCACAGAAGCAATGTCAACTTAGAATGCTAGAACTCTTCTTAGCAACACTGAGTCGAATCTGATGGAGCGTATCATAGCTATAAGCCAAAATCAGGATGAAGAGTTGGAAGAGGAAGAAGAAGGTCAATTGATTGAAAGAGACCTTCCAAATGAGAATGTAAGACAATCAGTGTAAATGACTTAACTGATATTTTCGCACCATTTTTTGAGAAGAAGGAATTATATGCTAGAAGGGAAGAGGAAAAGTTGCTTGAAATTGATCCCAACAAGGTTGGGAGATTATAGAACAAATACAGGCTAAACTAATTCTACAAGGGTTTGTCACAGAAAAGGGAGAGGAGCAACTAATGGAAGACACCCCTAGCATAGTGCAAAAGGATGATCCAAGGGACTTCTTCATTCCCTATAATATCAACAAGATCATCATCGAGAGGCAATTTCCAAACCCAGGGGCAAGTATAAATATGATGCCCTATACTCTTAGCTTGAAGTTGGGACTACAAGGGTTAGTGCCCACTAAGTTTATGATTAGGATGGCTAATAGGACTATGCATAGACCAATAGGAATTTTACCAGATGTCATGGTAAAAGTAGGCAAATTTATTTTTCCCACGGATTTTTGTGTTCTAGATGTCAAGGAAGATGAGGATACCTTGATCATTCTAGGATGTTCGTTCTTAGCCACTGCACGAGCCATGATTGATGTGAATGGGGGAGAACTAATGTTGCGAGTGGCAAAGAAGCAACTGACCTTCAAGGTGACGACTAAAGAGCACGGAGCTCCTTCAACTCCTATGGATCGCAACACACCTGAGCCTTGAGGAGAACGGGAAGACATTGGGGAGCCAGTAAAAGCTCTCTGAAAGAAGCGCTCGCGAAGAATAAAGCGAGGTAAGGAAAATATTACAAACTGTGGCAATTGCCATATGGTAGCGAAGATTTAGACTTTGAGGGATGGCGATGCTACCATCAAACTATTCATTCCAACCACCGTGAGAATAAAAAAAGTGTCAAGCTACCGACATAAATAAAAGCACTGCATGGGAAGCAACCCACGCAAAAAAATTAGTATTAGTCAATTAGTTGAATTCAGTAGTTAGGTTTATTTTTCCTTTAGATAAAAAAAGGCGAAAAGAGGAATAGGATCTCGGAATCATAGGGGAGACTACGTAAGCACATTGAGTGAAGCGGAAAGGAAAAGAATTGGAAAAGAAAGGGCTTGGTGGTAAAGTAAAAACACTAGCCACAACCATGCACTAACAGGTCACAATCATAGCCTACAACTAATTTTCCCTTAGTTGATGCGCTACATGTCACAATCGTGGCATAGTAAGCCATGATCATGGCTTGCGACTTTGTGAAAAAGGTGGAAGATGTGTTTTTAAATTGAAGATTTTTACCAATTTACCCTTTTTACCACCTATATATTCAATTCTCACTTAACTTTTACCTTCACTTTCATTTTCATTTTATCTCTCTAGAATTTCAGTTTCTAAACACTCTAACCTCTCTCTAGAATTACAACACTCACTTTACACGTTCACCCCAATCATGCCTTGGATTAAGCAAACAGCACAACGAGAACCTCATGGAGCAGAACAAGTCGCAGCTCGAGGGAGACAAAACTAAGCAGTGGACTTCGGAGCCCCATTCCCGATTTACACTAAGGAGGAAGGTACTCGTTTTCATTCCCTTCAGTCTAAAAAGATTGTTGTGCCTAAATATTTTGACTTTGATACCTTAGATCAGATAGAAGTACGAAAGTAGGTAGAGAACTTGGCAGAGAGGATCCAGTAGGGTAAATTCATTAGGTTCCAATTCCCTGTTTGTAAAGAACTCACTCTAAAATTCTTCACAACTTTGACCTACGACCCCAAGAACACTAAGGAATTATGGTTTAGATAGGGGGCGGGCATATGAATTGATTGTCGAGATCATGTGTGACATATATGGATTCCCTGAATCCACCATTGTCAACCAACAAGATGTTGGATTAGAAAAATAAAGCATGCATGATTTGGATAAAACGGTAGATTTCAAAACCTTTTAGAAATCAAAATTGCAGCAAAAGCAACATAACCAAATCAACATGCATAGCCATACATGATACAGTATAAGGATAATAAACATAAGAACAAGGTGGTA
>JAOSBN010169762.1:0-20718 GCA_027563595.1 Erythroxylum suave | reverse complement strand
TTTGCAAATATTTTTCAGGACTCAGAAGAATACCCCGTTAGGTTCACGGGAGTATGTCTACAGCATTCAAACGAAGAGTAGGGGTCGGGATCAGTCTACGTCTGCATTAGTGTCATCCTTCTGTTATTCATAAAATTGTATTTCGCAAGGTCTAAACTTAAGACTTTGTATTTATAGCAGGCCCAATTTGGTTATGGATTGGTATATAGTAAATGACTTTTTAAATTATTGTTGAATATTTGTAATGGTTGGAATGGTATACAAATTTAACACGGGCTCAATTGTCTACTGTTTTTCGCGCGTATGAAAGTTTACCCAAAAAAAATGATACTGAGTTTACTGAGTGATGTAGCACGCTACCCTCGCGGGGCACGGATCCGGATATTACCATCGACGTCAGGTTTGGGTTACGCGGGAGTGGGGTGTTACAAATACAATCTGGTTCCTCCTGTTTCAAGCTTATCCTAAGCTTAACCATTTCTTCCAATAAAGGCAGATAACTGTCTGAACATGGGCTATTGACGACTTCTTACTCAAAGCATCCGCCACTACATTTGCCTTTCCTAGATGATACTCAATCAACAAATCATAATCCTTAAGCAACTCAATCCACCTTCTCTGTCTCAAATTCAGTTCCTTCTGACTCAACAGATACTTGAGACTTTTATGATCTATAAAAATCCTCGTCTGAACTCCATATAGATAATGTCTCCAAATTTTCAAGGCAAAAATCACTGCTGCCAATTCCAAATCATGGGTCGGATAATTCAATTCATAAGGCTTCAGTTGCCTTGAAGCATAAGCTATCACCATGTCTCCTTGCATCAATACACAACCTAAACCCTTCCTTGAAGCATCACTATACACTGTATAGCCCTCATCTCTGGTAGACAACATCAAAACTGAAGCACTTGTTAATCTTCTCTTGAGCTCCTCAAAGCTTTTCTGACATTACTCACTCCAGATGAATTTCTGATTCTTCCTCAATAACTTAGTCATCAGAGTAGCTATCATAGAAAATCCTTCCACGAACCTCCTATAATAACCTGCCAGACCTAGGAAACTCCTCACCTCTATCACTGTCTTGGGTTTATGCCAATTTACCACTGCTTCAATCTTCCTTGGATCCACATGTACCCTATCTTTCGAAATCACATGTCCAAGGAATATCACTTCATGTAGCCAAAACTCACACTTAACTTAGCATAAAGCTCCTTCTCCCTTAGTGTCTGCAACACCCTCCTGAGATGCTCCTCATGTTTCCCTTCACTCTTGGAATAGACCAGAATGTCATCGATAAATATTATGACAAACTGATCTAGATACTCCTTAAAGACCCTATTCATAAGATCCATGAAAGCGGCTGGAGCATTGGTCAAACCAAATGGCATGACTTGGAACTTGTAATGCCCATACCGAGTCCTAAAGGCTGTCTTGCTTACATTAGACTCCTTGATTCTAAGATGATGATAACCTGACCTGAGATCAATCTTGGAAAAGACCCTTGCTCCCTGCAGTTGGTCAAACAGATCATCTATTTGTGGCAGAGGATACTTGTTTTTAATGGTCACCTTGTTGAGTCTCCAGTAATCAATACACATCCACCTTGTCCCATCCTTCTTCTTGATAAATAGAACAGGCGGTCCCTAAGGTGTCAAACTCAGTCTAATGTACCCCTTCTCTAACAGTTCCTACAACTATTTCTTAAGCTCTTTCAACTCAGCTGGAGCCATCCTATAAGGTCGTATGGAAATAGGTACAATTCTGGGAATCAAGTCAATGGCAAACTTGATTTCCCTCACTAGTGGCAAACCAGATAAGTCTTCTGAAAACACATCAGGAAATTCCCTCACAATCAGGAAATCCTTTAACCTCCTTTCATTCACCTCAGTATCCACCACATGTGCCAAGAAGGCTTCACACCCCTTTCCCATCATCCTATCAGCTAGCAAAGTAGAAATAATTTTTGGTGCTTGTATTTTCCTGTCCCTTCTGAAAATCACCTTCTCACCGTCACCCAGATCAAACTCCACTTCCTTAAGGCCACAATCCAACTTCTCCTGATACTTCTCCATGACATCCATTCCTAATATAACATCCAAGCCCTTTAGGTCTAGTGGTAGGAGGTTCATTACCAGTCTAGCACCATCAATGAAGAGTTCACGACCTCTATATTCCTCCCTAAAGGAGTGCTAACAATCAAAAGGTTATCCAAAGGCATCGAATCAACACCATGTAATGTCATGCTTGCAGAAACAAAAGAATGTGTGGAACCAGAATCAATCAAAACATATACTGCAGAATTGAATAACTGAATCATACCCGTGACAACTTCAGGTGCGGCTGCAGCTTCCTCTCTAGTCATAGCAAATACCCTTGCCTGTGCCTGACCTTGAGCTTGACCCCTTGGCCTTACTGGACGAATAGCCTTCTTTGCAGCTCCAGAATTGCCCACCTCGGTGATTGACCTAGTTCCCACTGTTTTTGCTCTCCTTGGGTCTTGTGACTATGACCCTTCCTGCCTTGTTCCTTGGGGGCAGTCCCTGATCATATGTCCCCTCTCCCCATATCAAAAACATGCTCCAAGTAACCTGAAGCACTCTCCCTTATGAAACTTCCCACAATGTTCACATAGAGGGTTTATGTTTCTGCTCCTTTCCACCCTGCTATTGCCTCCTACTATTGAGGCTTGCAACGACACTGCCCTTGCTTACTTGTTCTTACTAGAAGCACTACTCCCCACCTCACTCTGTTTATGGAAGCTTGTCGTATTCCTTTTAGGCATTGGAGCACTCATCCCCTTCTTGGAAAACTACTCCCTACTCTTCCTCTTCATGCTTACTTCATATTCTCCAATTTCTCAGCCTGGAGTGCAGCATCTATCAACTGCTGGTAGTCACAGAAATTGTGGATCAAAACTTTCTCATTGATCCCTAAAGACCTCCCTCAAACTTACGACACTTATCTTCTTCATTAGTCACAATGTTTGCTGTATATCTTGAAAGTTGGGTGAACTTCAGCTCATATTCGCTCACACTCATGTCCCTCTGTGTGAGGTTCAGAAACTCCCTAGCTTTCTCTTGTATATAGACTCTCGAGAAGTATTTCCTCCTGAAAGCTCCCAAAAAGTCTCTCCATGTCAACACCGGAGGTATAACCTGACTGTGGGGCACTGATTCCCACCAATGAAGTGCATCCTCCTGTAACAAGCTCACTGCATAATCCAGCTTCTCCTCGTCCGAGCACTTCATTTGAATTAGGACCCTCTCGGTCCTCTTCAACCATGCTTCAACCTTTTCAAGATTTATAGTCTCATTAAAGTCTATAGCTCTATACTTACGAAGCTTATCATATTGTCCAGTCCTCTCCACAGGAGCTTGCATCGGAACTTGAGACCCTTGGCCTATGGCATATGAGAAAGCCTGAGCAAAGGCTTGAAAGAATCGTGGATCCATGGGATGTGTTTTAGGCATTTGAGGGGGCGGTGAAGGCACCTTATGTTGCACACTAGGTGCCTCAGGATCAGGGGCAGAATTTGTCCCCACATCTTGTGGGACATAAGGCTCATTAGTGCTCCCTTGGGGAGAGCTAGCTCGAGTCAAAGTTCCTCGAGTTCTTCTTCGAGGCGGCATACTCACTCTTTGAATATAAAACTAATAAAATATTTAGTTCATGCATAACAGTTTAAATTGTACAACACATTTCACATCATACCACACAATTTCAAATAATGAAATCCAAAACATTGCAAGTTATTCATTTAAAACAAAGTATGTACACTTCATGTCTCAACCTTCCCAATTCATGCGTCGGGTACTCTTAAACTTGGTCCTTCACCCAGACCTCAACCTAGTTGCTCTGATACCATAAGTGTTGGGGCCCCGCCTTTACGAGACATGTGTCTGACATCCTGAGTGACATCTGGACTTACATCCCACAAGGGTGGAGTGCCCTCACCAGGACAATCATTAACTTAAAATTTCATCTTGTTCTCTTCAGTACATTTTATTCCTTAACTTGTACTTATAGCTTAAGTCCCTAACTGCTTCTTGATCCTTGACAAATATCTTCTTGTTGAAAACCATTTATTTACTGAATTCTGTGATTTAGTTCCAACTAAGGGACTGTTCAATCATACTGGCTTAACTTCTTTTTTGTATCGTCTATGGATGGCCCATGGTCTGTGTTTCCTTTCGTCTGTATTGCCTATCGTCTGTCTTTGACTTTCTTATCATCTAGGTTTGACTTCCTATCGTCTATATTCTATCGTTTGTGTTCTATTGTCTGTCTTTGACTTCTTATGGTCTGGGTTTGATTTCCTATCGTCTGTGGTTGACTTTCTTATCATCTGTGTTTGACTTCCTATCGTTTGTGTTTTATCATCTGTCTTTGACTTTTTATCGTCTAGGTTTGACCACCTATCGTCTGTCTTTCGTCTACCTTTCATTTGCGTCTGTGTATAACGTCATCACAGACGATACTCTTCCTCTATATTTTTTCTTTGCGTCTGTGTGTGACGTCATCACAGACGATAAACTTCATCTATAGTTTTCCTTTGCGTCTGTGTGTGACGTCATCACAGATGATAAACTTCATCTATATTTTTCCTTTGCGTTTGTGTGTGACGTCATCATAAATAATACTCTTCCTCTATATTTTTCCTTTGCGTCTGCGTGTGACGTCATCATAAATGATAAACTTCATCTATATTTTTCCTTTGCGTCATCACAAACGATAAACTTCGTCTATGTTTCCTTCTTGTAATCTACCTTGCTTAATGCAGACTTAAATCCTTTCAACCACCCTCATTCATTCCATTCCAATGACAGATTACACAAAACATAAACATCAACTACTTTCCTAAAACCTCCAACTCGTTTAATCATCACATTCAACGTGAGATCTTAAGAGTGATTATCATCAAACCCAAAAGACATTTCATTCATATAATAGGCAGAAGTCTATTTCATTCATATTAATAGACAGAAGTCATTACAAAGCTTTACTTAATATTTCAAGGTGCAATATATTCAGTGAGTTTGAGAACTAAAATATAGAATACACTTAAAATGTGGCCAAAGCCTTGAATTCCCAAAAATCTAACTTAAGAATGCAAAAGAAATTAGGCAGATTTGAGTGATGCCTTGACTCTTAGCTTACTCACTCCCTTGCCCATCACCTGAATGGGACAGAATTTGGAGGGGATAAGCTTAAAGCTCGTGGGTAACAGGTTTATAGTCAAGAAACAAGTAAGAACCCTTTTTCCAAAACTCATTGCATTTTACATTGTAGAAACCGTAGCAAATTTGCTTAAAAAGTCATCAAATACTTATTTCACAAAATTTTCAGTTTAACAAACAATTCATAAGCAAGGTCATGTATGCATCAACTTGCAACACATAAGCACATCAAATTGGTTTAGAAAGTCCATAAACAGAACGAACAATCACAACTCCATATAATGGTCCTGCGAAGTCGTAAATAGAACTAGCTAACACAATCCCACTTAGTGGTTTTTGTGTAGTCGTAAACATGAGGGAGTCCATGAAGGAGCTCCATGCCACTAACGGGCAAGAGGGAGAAGCCTTTTGTCTAATTGCACTTGACAACAGAATGGACCAAACCAATCCCACATAACATGTATTTCATGATCTTGAATACTTGCTGACCAAAATGGCAATTCTTGCAAACTTGCTTTTCATATCCGAAAACATGATTTCATAAACTTGCAACTTTTTCAAAAAGAAACATTTTTTCGAATCATGTAGCAACATATAACACTTTTACAACCCAACCAAGAACAAACAAATGCACATCTATAAAGTAATTGAAATCATTTAAATTTTGCTTAGTTTGAAAGAAAAACATTAATCGCTTATTACTTATTCATAAAACTGTAACCCACTTTGAAATCCTTGTTTGTTTAGGTATAGGATTTAAAGATGTCTTTCCTCTTGCCCCTCTTGCCCCTCTTGCCTCTCTTGATTTCCTTGAATCTTCACCAAATAATGAGATTCTTGGTTCTAAAGAAAGCTCTTCCTTTCCTCTTTCTTTTCCCCTTCTTGAGTAACCTCCAACTCTCTCTTTAAAACTAGGAAAATTTGTGACTTAGTTCAGAGCTCTATTCTTTTAACTCCATCGAAAACTCTCTTCTTCTTTCTCTCTCTTTTACTTTTGATTCTCTCTCCCTCCTTCACGTTTTTGTCTTCTTATTTCCAAGACAATCTTTTCCTCTTCCCATTCTACCCTTAATGGGTGAGGAAAGTCTACCTTACCCTTCCTGTAATGCCTTAGTGCTTCTAACCTTAAGTAATCCACCCAAAATACCCTTATGCATTCTTAATTCTTCAATTTAACTAACACCATACTACGCTCTAACTTATCCTTAATTCTTCCATTTTATACTTCCAATTTCCATCAATTCATGAAATAATTCCTCCTAAACTTGACATAATGAGTAAACTCTAATGAACGATGATTTATCCAACAAGATCATAAAATTTATTCAATTCATGCTTACTAAAATGATTTAAAAAAATTTTGGGGCCCAACAAAACTTAATAAAATAATTTTATCAGGGCACTATATCTTTTAGGTTACTTTATGTAACTATTTGCATTATGCTATCATGATGATGACATCTAACTCACCTGATGCCAATAAAGTTTGTATGACATTAGTCAACTCAAAATATCATTAAATTTTGTCATCTATATGATATTGACATATATTTAAAAGTTTGTTGTCATATCCTCAATAGGGAATATGACAAAGCACATAATGGATATGCAAATTTCTATCTAAATTTGAGTACTCTTCTCAAATCTAATCAATATTTAAGAAATTTGGTTCACTAAAACTTAGTATCAACTATACTAAACAAAGGTCTCGTTTTTACTTAGAACAAAATAAAAATATAAGAACAACAAGTAATAAGTTATATGCCATGACAACCAAATAAGATTAAGACTTTAATCATATGTTTGGTTACTTCTATTATTTTATTCAACATAATTGTTTTCAGTACCATTCTGAAAAGATTATTTTTAATCTTTGTAGTAGGCTAAAATTTCATTGAAATTTAGTTAATCTTAAGTTTGCACAATAAACTACCTAAACTTAAAATTACGTAGATAATATTATTATCAAACATATTTGATGTGACTCCTAGATTCATTAAGTGGCTACTCTTCTCCAAACATATCCTACGTGTTATTTATAACCATGTCTCTAAATTCATGTGTGGTCATTGAAATCTTATAAATTTAATTAAGTAGGACCAATTTTTATAAAGCTAAACTTTTTCAGGATAAAGATGCTTTGAGTTTTGCTCAACTAGGGATGGCAAAGGGGTCGGGTAGGGCTCGATTGGCCAAACCCTTTACAGACTCGACCTCATACTTTTTAAAAGTTTTTTTTACAAAATGACATCATTTTTTTGCCATTCCGTCGAGCCACGGGCCAGCCTCGACCCTAGCTAGCCCTGGCCTAGTTGGGCTAAGCAGTCCCTACCCATGAGCCGATCAACCAGGGCTAAAGTCAGCCCAAATTGGACAATATTTGCCATCCCTATGCTCGACAAGTCTATCAATAAATAGAACTTCTAATTTATTTTTATAACAATAGAAGACAACAATTACGCTCTAAACAACATAGAATAATAACTCTCGAAACAAATTAAGTAATAAATTTAATTTATCTTAATTAAATTGAAATAAATAATCTTAATTTAAAAAACACTTTTTGTAATTATTTAAGAAAATACTTTTCTTAGCTGTAAATAGTATAATTAATTAACTATAAAGTAATTAAAATATTTTTCTAATTCTAGATTTTTAAAAAAAATTCTATTAGGAATCAATATAATTATTAATTTTAATCACATTAAAAAATAATTACTTTAATTATGAAATTGATATTTGAATTTTAAAACTCTTTTCAAATTAAATGTGATAATTGAGTTAAGTTAGGAATATATTATTCTAAACTTAGAACAATTTTATTCAGATTTTAAGATTATCTTAATTCTAAAACTAAATAAACTTAATATCCAACTTAAAATGTCATATTCAAGGAACCAAACATCTTTAATTTAGTTCCAGGATTACTTTAATCTTGTGACCAAATAAGCATTATTCTATTCTTACCTTGTGCTACCCTGCCTAACTTCTAGAACATGTTGCCTTCTCCAATCACCATGCCTTCAAAATGCAACAGCTAGGTAACAAACAGACCTTGAGCCTCGCCATGATCTTCTTTAAGCTACGAACAATGCCTCCACACATCAGCGATCATATGAGGAACAAAAATCGTCTACTTCTTCCCTTTCTAATCTAGTCCATGTCAACGATCAACAAATACCACCTCTCACAAATCACAACCTCCAATCACCATTCTTATTATCGTTGTATTCATAACAAGACAACTTTTCATCAGCGGTGCCTTGTCCAACAACAACCATCGACAATACAACCAAAAACTCCAGACCATGGCAAGGACTCCACTCACAACGACAACAATAATATAATTCCACAAACAGTGTCACGACAGCCTCAGAATCGAACCCATCCACAAGAAAAAGGCACTTTTTCACAAACCTAAATAAAAACATAACAATTTGTTCATCAATTCTCCATTAATCATAAAAAACACAATTCCCTCTAACCAGCAAAGACACCTCCATCATAAGGTCATGTGGTAGTTTTAAATTTTCAAGAATTTCTAGAAATAATTAATGTATACAAGTTTCCAGATTCTAGGTTATATGACATTATCGTTTGGTAATCCTAAGTGTATTTCTTAAGTGGCATCTATTTGACATATAAGTTGTCATGTGTGTTAGTTGATCTGAATGCAATATCAATCACAACAAAAGGGACCTTACTCCTTGGATATGGAATTTGATACCTTGAAAAATAGCTTCATTAAATCCTTCCAATTCTATAAGCAAGTTGTTAAATCTAAATGGAATCATTCTCTTAAAATTAAGCTCTAGATTTCGTGTATAAAAATATGTAAATGATTATGGAATCTTAGTTCCATTATAAAACGTGCTCTACTCTCAATGAATCTTGACAACTATTCATTGTTAACTAGGACTCTATCCAGTGTCTTGCTTATTAATCATCTGAAACTTTGCTTATTACTCTATTAACAAAGCCATCCTTTAAACTTCATATTAGTTACCACCATTTTTTTTAACAGTGTCTCTAAAATCTTTACGGTTTCTGTCACTCACATATCCTTCAGCTTTAGATATGTAAATGGTGGGTGCTATTGAAGTACCCAATGATAATCCAAGGATCTTGGATTGTTGCTTGTAAGCTTGAGACGCTTCCTCACAATAGCTACGTTTGGGAAGTTGTGGTTAGCCATTCACGGAGGTAACTGCTATCATCTTGATGTTCTCCTGGATAAACTCAAACTGTTAGGAGAACCAATAATCACTTGGTCTAAATTACCTACTCTTACTGTATTGTTATCATAGGGTATGATTATTCGACCGTTAATGATTTAAAAATGAAGACACTTATTGCCTTACTACTTCAGCTTAGTCATATTTTCCCGGCTTAATTTTGTTTTCAAAAAACCTACTATAGCAGGTTTGACTTCCAACACAAAATCTCCTAACAATGATTGTTTCTTTGGACAGCTAATGCCCCTTAGATACCAGGCTACTGTTGATATAGAGAGGGGCAGTTAGTGGAAGATCCTTGGATCTTCTCGCTCGGAGACTTCCTTCGATTATTAAGCTCTTAAGTCATCATCTTTTGGTACCAGACCTGTTCCATTCAAAGGTGACATTTGAGGTTCATGTTGTTTTGGAATAACAATGACAATTTCTTGCTTTACTGGCCTTGTCTCTTTACTGTTGAGAGTGTTTTCTCCTTCTTCTTAAGCTACTGACTCCTCCCTTGCTGGCTCATTAATCCCTTGGTTTTCCCCAAATCTTCTTAAGCTACTGACTCCATTGCTGGCTCAATAATCTCAATAATCCCTTTCTCCTATGAAAGTTCCTCTCCTTTCCTCGTCATTAGCCCTGTTTCTTTGACCATCTCCTTTTCATTGCTATCTGTCCCAATCAATTCTTTGCAATCACCTCCATCAAATTTGCAGCCTGTTGGCCTCCACTGTTTCCCCCTACTAATTTAAGGAAGGTCTCTATGATAGAAAGCAACTCTTCAAACATTGTATAAATCCTTCTCTAGCTAACACAAACACATTACTGCATACTTCACGCCCTTTCTTTTTGTAGTGGTTTCGTTACTTAAGAAAACTTGCAACATTAGTTGACCAATATTCCAAGGCCACTCCAATTTGGATAAATTTAAATAACGTGGCCTTGGAATATTGGTCAACTAATGTTGCAAGTTTTCTTACACTCCAATTTGGATAAATTTAAATAACGTGGCCTTGGAATATTGGTCAACTAATGTTGCAAGTTTTCTTAAGTAACGAAACCACTACAAAAAGAAAGGGCGTGAAGTATGCAGTAATGTGTTTGTGTTAGCTAGAGAAGGATTTATACAATGTTTGAAGAGTTGCTTTCTATCATAGAGACCTTCCTTAAATTAGTAGGGGGAAACAGTGGAGGCCAACAGGCTGCAAATTTGATGGAGGTGATTGCAAAGAATTGATTGGGACAGATAGCAATGAAAAGGAGATGGTCAAAGAAACAGGGCTAATGACGAGGAAAGGAGAGGAACTTTCATAGGAGAAAGGGATTATTGAGATTATTGAGCCAGCAATGGAGTCAGTAGCTTAAGAAGATTTGGGGAAAACCAAGGGATTAATGAGCCAGCAAGGGAGGAGTCAGTAGCTTAAGAAGAAGGAGAAAACACTCTCAACAGTAAAGAGACAAGGCCAGTAAAGCAAGAAATTGTCATTGTTATTCCAAAACAACATGAACCTCAAATGTCACCTTTGAATGGAACAGGTCTGGTACCAAAAGATGATGACTTAAGAGCTTAATAATCGAAGGAAGTCTCCGAGCGAGAAGATCCAAGGATCTTCCACTAACTGCCCCTCTCTATATCAACAGTAGCCTGGTATCTAAGGGGCATTAGCTGTCCAAAGAAACAATCATTGTTAGGAGATTTTGTGTTGGAAGTCAAACCTGCTATAGTAGGTTTTTTGAAAACAAAATTAAGCCGGGAAAATATGACTAAGCTGAAGTAGTAAGGCAATAAGTGTCTTCATTTTTAAATCATTAACGGTCGAATAATCATACCCTATGATAACAATACAGTAAGAGTAGGTAATTTAGACCAAGTGATTATTGGTTCTCCTAACAGTTTGAGTTTATCCAGGAGAACATCAAGATGATAGCAGTTACCTCCGTGAATGGCTAACCACAACTTCCCAAACGTAGCTATTGTGAGGAAGCGTCTCAAGCTTACAAGCAACAATCCAAGATCCTTGGATTATCATTGGGTACTTCAATAGCACCCACCATTTACATATCTAAAGCTGAAGGATATGTGAGTGACAGAAACCGTAAAGATTTTAGAGACACTGTTAAAAAAAATGGTGGTAACTAATATGAAGTTTAAAGGATGGCTTTGTTAATAGAGTAATAAGCAAAGTTTCAGATGATTAATAAGCAAGACACTGGATAGAGTCCTAGTTAACAATGAATAGTTGTCAAGATTCATTGAGAGTAGAGCACGTTTTATAATGGAACTAAGATTCCATAATCATTTACATATTTTTATACACGAAATCTAGAGCTTAATTTTAAGAGAATGATTCCATTTAGATTTAACAACTTGCTTATAGAATTGGAAGGATTTAATGAAGCTATTTTTCAAGGTATCAAATTCCATATCCAAGGAGTAAGGTCCCTTTTGTTGTGATTGATATTGCATTCAGATCAACTAACACACATGACAACTTATATGTCAAATAGATGCCACTTAAGAAATACACTTAGGATTACCAAACGATAATGTCATATAACCTAGAATCTGGAAACTTGTATACATTAATTATTTCTAGAAATTCTTGAAAATTTAAAACTACCACATGACCTTATGATGGAGGTGTCTTTGCTGGTTAGAGGGAATTGTGTTTTTTATGATTAATGGAGAATTGATGAACAAATTGTTATGTTTTTATTTAGGTTTGTGAAAAAGTGCCTTTTTCTTGTGGATGGGTTCGATTCTGAGGCTGTCGTGACACTGTTTGTGGAATTATATTATTGTTGTCGTTGTGAGTGGAGTCCTTGCCATGGTCTGGAGTTTTTGGTTGTATTGTCGATGGTTGTTGTTGGACAAGGCACCGCTGATGAAAAGTTGTCTTGTTATGAATACAACGATAATAAGAATGGTGATTGGAGGTTGTGATTTGTGAGAGGTGGTATTTGTTGATCGTTGACATGGACTAGATTAGAAAGGGAAGAAGTAGACGATTTTTGTTCCTCATATGATCGCTGATGTGTGGAGGCATTGTTCGTAGCTTAAAGAAGATCATGGCGAGGCTCAAGGTCTGTTTGTTACCTAGCTGTTGCATTTTGAAGGCATGGTGATTGGAGAAGGCAACATGTTCTAGAAGTTAGGCAGGGTAGCACAAGGTAAGAATAGAATAATGCTTATTTGGTCACAAGATTAAAGTAATCCTGGAACTAAATTAAAGATGTTTGGTTCCTTGAATATGACATTTTAAGTTGGATATTAAGTTTATTTAGTTTTAGAATTAAGATAATCTTAAAATCTGAATAAAATTGTTCTAAGTTTAGAATAATATATTCCTAACTTAACTCAATTATCACATTTAATTTGAAAAGAGTTTTAAAATTCAAATATCAATTTCATAATTAAAGTAATTATTTTTTAATGTGATTAAAATTAATAATTATATTGATTCCTAATAGAATTTTTTTTAAAAATCTAGAATTAGAAAAATATTTTAATTACTTTATAGTTAATTAATTATACTATTTACAGCTAAGAAAAGTATTTTCTTAAATAATTACAAAAAGTGTTTTTTAAATTAAGATTATTTATTTCAATTTAATTAAGATAAATTAAATTTATTACTTAATTTGTTTCGAGAGTTATTATTCTATGTTGTTTAGAGCGTAATTGTTGTCTTCTATTGTTATAAAAATAAATTAGAAGTTCTATTTATTGATAGACTTGTCGAGCATAGGGATGGCAAATATTGTCCAATTTGGGCTGACTTTAGCCCTGGTTGATCGGCTCATGGGTAGGGACTGCTTAGCCCAACTAGGCCAGGGCTAGCTAGGGTCGAGGCTGGCCCGTGGCTCGACGGAATGGCAAAAAAATGATGTCATTTTGTAAAAAAAACTTTTAAAAAGTATGAGGTCGAGTCTGTAAAGGGTTTGGCCAATCGAGCCCTACCCGACCCCTTTGCCATCCCTAGTTGAGCAAAACTCAAAGCATCTTTATCCTGAAAAAGTTTAGCTTTATAAAAATTGGTCCTACTTAATTAAATTTATAAGATTTCAATGACCACACATGAATTTAGAGACATGGTTATAAATAACACGTAGGATATGTTTGGAGAAGAGTAGCCACTTAATGAATCTAGGAGTCACATCAAATATGTTTGATAATAATATTATCTACGTAATTTTAAGTTTAGGTAGTTTATTGTGCAAACTTAAGATTAACTAAATTTCAATGAAATTTTAGCCTACTACAAAGATTAAAAATAATCTTTTCAGAATGGTACTGAAAACAATTATGTTGAATAAAATAATAGAAGTAACCAAACATATGATTAAAGTCTTAATCTTATTTGGTTGTCATGGCATATAACTTATTACTTGTTGTTCTTATATTTTTATTTTGTTCTAAGTAAAAACGAGACCTTTGTTTAGTATAGTTGATACTAAGTTTTAGTGAACCAAATTTCTTAAATATTGATTAGATTTGAGAAGAGTACTCAAATTTAGATAGAAATTTGCATATCCATTATGTGCTTTGTCATATTCCCTATTGAGGATATGACAACAAACTTTTAAATATATGTCAATATCATATAGATGACAAAATTTAATGATATTTTGAGTTGACTAATGTCATACAAACTTTATTGGCATCAGGTGAGTTAGATGTCATCATCATGATAGCATAATGCAAATAGTTACATAAAGTAACCTAAAAGATATAGTGCCCTGATAAAATTATTTTATTAAGTTTTGTTGGGCCCCAAAATTTTTTTAAATCATTTTAGTAAGCATGAATTGAATAAATTTTATGATCTTGTTGGATAAATCATCGTTCATTAGAGTTTACTCATTATGTCAAGTTTAGGAGGAATTATTTCATGAATTGATGGAAATTGGAAGTATAAAATGGAAGAATTAAGGATAAGTTAGAGCGTAGTATGGTGTTAGTTAAATTGAAGAATTAAGAATGCATAAGGGTATTTTGGGTGGATTACTTAAGGTTAGAAGCACTAAGGCATTACAGGAAGGGTAAGGTAGACTTTCCTCACCCATTAAGGGTAGAATGGGAAGAGGAAAAGATTGTCTTGGAAATAAGAAGACAAAAACGTGAAGGAGGGAGAGAGAATCAAAAGTAAAAGAGAGAGAAAGAAGAAGAGAGTTTTCGATGGAGTTAAAAGAATAGAGCTCTGAACTAAGTCACAAATTTTCCTAGTTTTAAAGAGAGAGTTGGAGGTTACTCAAGAAGGGGAAAAGAAAGAGGAAAGGAAGAGCTTTCTTTAGAACCAAGAATCTCATTATTTGGTGAAGATTCAAGGAAATCAAGAGAGGCAAGAGGGGCAAGAGGGGCAAGAGGAAAGACATCTTTAAATCCTATACCTAAACAAACAAGGATTTCAAAGTGGGTTACAGTTTTATGAATAAGTAATAAGCGATTAATGTTTTTCTTTCAAACTAAGCAAAATTTAAATGATTTCAATTACTTTATAGATGTGCATTTGTTTGTTCTTGGTTGGGTTGTAAAAGTGTTATATGTTGCTACATGATTCGAAAAAATGTTTCTTTTTGAAAAAGTTGCAAGTTTATGAAATCATGTTTTCGGATATGAAAAGCAAGTTTGCAAGAATTGCCATTTTGGTCAGCAAGTATTCAAGATCATGAAATACATGTTATGTGGGATTGGTTTGGTCCATTCTGTTGTCAAGTGCAATTAGACAAAAGGCTTCTCCCTCTTGCCCGTTAGTGGCATGGAGCTCCTTCATGGACTCCCTCATGTTTACGACTACACAAAAACCACTAAGTGGGATTGTGTTAGCTAGTTCTATTTACGACTTCGCAGGACCATTATATGGAGTTGTGATTGTTCGTTCTGTTTATGGACTTTCTAAACCAATTTGATGTGCTTATGTGTTGCAAGTTGATGCATACATGACCTTGCTTATGAATTGTTTGTTAAACTGAAAATTTTGTGAAATAAGTATTTGATGACTTTTTAAGCAAATTTGCTACGGTTTCTACAATGTAAAATGCAATGAGTTTTGGAAAAAGGGTTCTTACTTGTTTCTTGACTATAAACCTGTTACCCACGAGCTTTAAGCTTATCCCCTCCAAATTCTGTCCCATTCAGGTGATGGGCAAGGGAGTGAGTAAGCTAAGAGTCAAGGCATCACTCAAATCTGCCTAATTTCTTTTGCATTCTTAAGTTAGATTTTTGGGAATTCAAGGCTTTGGCCACATTTTAAGTGTATTCTATATTTTAGTTCTCAAACTCACTGAATATATTGCACCTTGAAATATTAAGTAAAGCTTTGTAATGACTTCTGTCTATTAATATGAATGAAATAGACTTCTGCCTATTATATGAATGAAATGTCTTTTGGGTTTGATGATAATCACTCTTAAGATCTCACGTTGAATGTGATGATTAAACGAGTTGGAGGTTTTAGGAAAGTAGTTGATGTTTATGTTTTGTGTAATCTGTCATTGGAATGGAATGAATGAGGGTGGTTGAAAGGATTTAAGTCTGCATTAAGCAAGGTAGATTACAAGAAGGAAACATAGACGAAGTTTATCGTTTGTGATGACGCAAAGGAAAAATATAGATGAAGTTTATCATTTATGATGACGTCACACGCAGACGCAAAGGAAAAATATAGAGGAAGAGTATTATTTATGATGACGTCACACACAAACGCAAAGGAAAAATATAGATGAAGTTTATCATCTGTGATGACGTCACACACAGACGCAAAGGAAAACTATAGATGAAGTTTATCGTCTGTGATGACGTCACACACAGACGCAAAGAAAAAATATAGAGGAAGAGTATCGTCTGTGATGACGTTATACACAGACGCAAATGAAAGGTAGACGAAAGACAGACGATAGGTGGTCAAACCTAGACGATAAAAAGTCAAAGACAGATGATAAAACACAAACGATAGGAAGTCAAACACAGATGATAAGAAAGTCAACCACAGACGATAGGAAATCAAACCCAGACCATAAGAAGTCAAAGACAGACAATAGAACACAAACGATAGAATATAGACGATAGGAAGTCAAACCTAGATGATAAGAAAGTCAAAGACAGACGATAGGCAATACAGACGAAAGGAAACACAGACCATGGGCCATCCATAGACGATACAAAAAAGAAGTTAAGCCAGTATGATTGAACAGTCCCTTAGTTGGAACTAAATCACAGAATTCAGTAAATAAATGGTTTTCAACAAGAAGATATTTGTCAAGGATCAAGAAGCAGTTAGGGACTTAAGCTATAAGTACAAGTTAAGGAATAAAATGTACTGAAGAGAACAAGATGAAATTTTAAGTTAATGATTGTCCTGGTGAGGGCACTCCACCCTTGTGGGATGTAAGTCCAGATGTCACTCAGGATGTCAGACACATGTCTCGTAAAGGCGGGGCCCCAACACTTATGGTATCAGAGCAACTAGGTTGAGGTCTGGGTGAAGGACCAAGTTTAAGAGTACCCGACGCATGAATTGGGAAGGTTGAGACATGAAGTGTACATACTTTGTTTTAAATGAATAACTTGCAATGTTTTGGATTTCATTATTTGAAATTGTGTGGTATGATGTGAAATGTGTTGTACAATTTAAACTGTTATGCATGAACTAAATATTTTATTAGTTTTATATTCAAAGAGTGAGTATGCCGCCTCGAAGAAGAACTCGAGGAACTTTGACTCGAGCTAGCTCTCCCCAAGGGAGCACTAATGAGCCTTATGTCCCACAAGATGTGGGGACAAATTCTGCCCCTGATCCTGAGGCACCTAGTGTGCAACATAAGGTGCCTTCACCGCCCCCTCAAATGCCTAAAACACATCCCATGGATCCACGATTCTTTCAAGCCTTTGCTCAGGCTTTCTCATATGCCATAGGCCAAGGGTCTCAAGTTCCGATGCAAGCTCCTGTGGAGAGGACTGGACAATATGATAAGCTTCGTAAGTATAGAGCTATAGACTTTAATGAGACTATAAATCTTGAAAAGGTTGAAGCATGGTTGAAGAGGACCGAGAGGGTCCTAATTCAAATGAAGTGCTCGGACGAGGAGAAGCTGGATTATGCAGTGAGCTTGTTACAGGAGGATGCACTTCATTGGTGGGAATCAGTGCCCCACAGTCAGGTTATACCTCCGGTGTTGACATGGAGAGACTTTTTGGGAGCTTTCAGGAGGAAATACTTCTCGAGAGTCTATATACAAGAGAAAGCTAGGGAGTTTCTGAACCTCACACAGAGGGACATGAGTGTGAGCGAATATGAGCTGAAGTTCACCCAACTTTCAAGATATACAGCAAACATTGTGACTAATGAAGAAGATAAGTGTCGTAAGTTTGAGGGAGGTCTTTAGGGATCAATGAGAAAGTTTTGATCCACAATTTCTGTGACTACCAGCAGTTGATAGATGCTGCACTCCAGGCTGAGAAATTGGAGAATATGAAGTAAGCATGAAGAGGAAGAGTAGGGAGTAGTTTTCCAAGAAGGGGATGAGTGCTCCAATGCCTAAAAGGAATACGACAAGCTTCCATAAACAGAGTGAGGTGGGGAGTAGTGCTTCTAGTAAGAACAAGTAAGCAAGGGCAGTGTCGTTGCAAGCCTCAATAGTAGGAGGCAATAGCAGGGTGGAAAGGAGCAGAAACATAAACCCTCTATGTGAACATTGTGGGAAGTTTCATAAGGGAGAGTGCTTCAGGTTACTTGGAGCATGTTTTTGATATGGGGAGAGGGGACATATGATCAGGGACTGCCCCCAAGGAACAAGGCAGGAAGGGTCATAGTCACAAGACCCAAGGAGAGCAAAAACAGTGGGAACTAGGTCAATCACCGAGGTGGGCAATTCTGGAGCTGCAAAGAAGGCTATTCGTCCAGTAAGGCCAAGGGGTCAAGCTCAAGGTCAGGCACAGGCAAGGGTATTTGCTATGACTAGAGAGGAAGCTGCAGCCGCACCTGAAGTTGTCACGGGTATGATTCAGTTATTCAATTCTGCAGTATATGTTTTGATTGATTCTGGTTCCACACATTCTTTTGTTTCTGCAAGCATGACATTACATGGTGTTGATTCGATGCCTTTGGATAACCTTTTGATTGTTAGCACTCCTTTAGGGAGGAATATAGAGGTCGTGAACTCTTCATTGATGGTGCTAGACTGGTAATGAACCTCCTACCACTAGACCTAAAGGGCTTGGATGTTATATTAGGAATGGATGTCATGGAGAAGTATCAGGAGAAGTTGGATTGTGGCCTTAAGGAAGTGGAGTTTGATCTGGGTGACGGTGAGAAGGTGATTTTCAGAAGGGACAGGAAAATACAAGCACCAAAAATTATTTCTACTTTGCTAGCTGATAGGATGATGGGAAAGGGGTGTGAAGCCTTCTTGGCACATGTGGTGGATACTGAGGTGAATGAAAGGAGGTTAAAGGATTTCCTGATTGTGAGGGAATTTCCTGATGTGTTTTCAGAAGACTTATCTGGTTTGCCACTAGTGAGGGAAATCAAGTTTGCCATTGACTTGATTCCCAGAATTGTACCTATTTCCATACGACCTTATAGGATGGCTCCAGCTGAGTTGAAAGAGCTTAAGAAATAGTTGTAGGAACTGTTAGAGAAGGGGTACATTAGACTGAGTTTGACACCTTAGGGACCGCCTGTTCTATTTATCAAGAAGAAGGATGGGACAAGGTGGATGTGTATTGATTACTGGAGACTCAACAAGGTGACCATTAAAAACAAGTATCCTCTGCCACAAATAGATGATCTGTTTGACCAACTGCAGGGAGCAAGGGTCTTTTCCAAGATTGATCTCAGGTCAGGTTATCATCATCTTAGAATCAAGGAGTCTAATGTAAGCAAGACAGCCTTTAGGACTCGGTATGGGCATTACAAGTTCCAAGTCATGCCATTTGGTTTGACCAATGCTCCAGCCGCTTTCATGGATCTTATGAATAGGGTCTTTAAGGAGTATCTAGATCAGTTTGTCATAATATTTATCGATGACATTCTGGTCTATTCCAAGAGTGAAGGGAAACATGAGGAGCATCTCAGGAGGGTGTTGCAGACACTAAGGGAGAAGGAGCTTTATGCTAAGTTAAGTGTGAGTTTTGGCTACATGAAGTGATATTCCTTGGACATGTGATTTCGAAAGATAGGGTACATGTGGATCCAAGGAAGATTGAAGCAGTGGTAAATTGGCATAAACCCAAGACAGTGATAGAGGTGAGGAGTTTCCTAGGTCTGGCAGGTTATTATAGGAGGTTCGTGGAAGGATTTTCTATGATAGCTACTCTGATGACTAAGTTATTGAGGAAGAATCAGAAATTCATCTGGAGTGAGTAATGTCAGAAAAGCTTTGAGGAGCTCAAGAGAAGATTAACAAGTGCTTCAGTTTTGATGTTGTCTACCAGAGATGAGGGCTATACAGTGTATAGTGATGCTTCAAGGAAGGGTTTAGGTTGTGTATTGATGCAAGGAGACATGGTGATAGCTTATGCTTCAAGGCAACTGAAGCCTTATGAATTGAATTATCCGACCCATGATTTGGAATTGGCAGCAGTGATTTTTGCCTTGAAAATTTGGAGACATTATCTATATGGAGTTCAGACGAGGATTTTTATAGATCATAAAAGTCTCAAGTATCTGTTGAGTCAGAAGGAACTGAATTTGAGACAGAGAAGGTGGATTGAGTTGCTTAAGGATTATGATTTGTTGATTGAGTATCATCTAGGAAAGGCAAATGTAGTGGCGGATGCTTTGAGTAAGAAGTCGTCAATAGCCCATGTTCAGACAGTTATCTGCCTTTATTGGAAGAAATGGTTAAGCTTAGGATAAGCTTGAAACAGGAGGAACCAGATTGTATTTGTAACACCCCACTCCCGCGTAACCCAAACCTGACGTCGATGGTAATATCCGGATCCGTGCCCCGCGAGGGTAGCGTGCTACATCACTCAGTAAACTCAGTATCATTTTTTTTGGGTAAACTTTCATACGCGCGAAAAACAGTAGACAATTGAGCCCGTGTTAAATTTGTATACCATTCCAACCATTACAAATATTCAACAATAATTTAAAAAGTCATTTACTATATACCAATCCATAACCAAATTGGGCCTGCTATAAATACAAAGTCTTAAGTTTAGACCTTGCGAAATACAATTTTATGAATAACAGAAGGATGACACTAATGCAGACGTAGACTGATCCCGACCCCTACTCTTCGTTTGAATGCTGTAGACATACTCCCGTGAACCTAACGGGGTATTCTTCTGAGTCCTGAAAAATATTTGCAAA
>JAOSBN010169684.1:0-20734 GCA_027563595.1 Erythroxylum suave | reverse complement strand
AGACATAATTCAATCAATAAAATAGGAGGGAGACAAAATAAGGAAAAAGTAATCTCTAGCATTTAGATTCTTGAATTCAGAATTTCTGCAATTATGGTATTGTCCATTGTTTACATTAGTCTTTTAATTTTAATTTTAATTTTCCAGATTATTCACATTTAACAATTTTGTTTCTTAAATAAAGTTTTGTCAAAATTAAGTAGTGTCTAGGCATCAATATCTGTGGGATCGATATCTGCTCTTTTTAACTACAAGTCACGACTCGTTCACTTGCGGCTCTTGAGTGTAAAACAAGTAGATAGGTTTTACCATCAACAAAGGGCAATGCAAAAACACATCCAATTTAACCAACAATATTCCATAAGCAAATGAGATACTTCTTCTAACAATTCCCCTCACATAAAGTTCTTAAATCCAAGCAAACATATCAAAATTCCCATCCATATTTCATGTCTAAGTATTTATGTCCATGCAAAAACAAACAGATTACCCATTTTCCCATAACTTTTACATTAAGTACCATTATATCTCTTACTATACTTAGATGTACTTAATTTGTTATGTTCACTTCTTAATACACCCTAGACATGCTATAATACTTCTAGGATATATGTTGGGCCCATACAAATCTTGTCAAACAGAATCTTATATATTATCCTTAACTTTGCCTTTAAATATATGTGATTATAAGTTTACTCATCCAAATTACATAAATATAGTTAGTAAGATTCATTTTTATTAGATTAAATATATTTAGGCTAAAGCGAAATTGAGTTTACTCAATATGCCTAATAGTAATAAAAACTTTGATTTATTCTTATTACAATAAGAAAAAGATTATATTCTAAACATATATTTAATATTTTAGTGAGGAGTTTAGTTTCAAATGGTCTCATTAAACACATGTTTCATGTAAAATGTCATATATTTAAACATGTAATTCCTCATGCACAAAATAAAATTATAAGCATGGAATGTTGTTCGATTTATCAATGTAATCTGTAAGATCCAAAAACAATATTTTCAACTCTTCTAATAATTAAATTAGATTAAACCCGTTGATTCTTAAATTAAATTTCTTTAACAAATAAAATTTTAATTTTTTGGAAATAGTTTTCAAATTCAATTAAAAACAATTTCTTATTATCTTAATTCCTTTAATGATTTAATTGAAAATAATTTTCAGTAAATTACTTTCTTACTTATTATGATTTTAAAAAACTCTTTTTCAAAATTTTATATCTAAACATTATAATCCAGCCAGAAAATTATTCTAATCTAATTAGAAATAACTTTCCTTAATTTGAAAACTTTTATTAATATAAAAATGTTTTCAAAGTTGAATAAAATATCTCAAATTTAATTAAGAAAGTTTTTTTATAGAGATTAATGTTTCAATTAGTTAGAAAACAATATTTAATAAGTTAGTAAACTATATTATAAATCAAAATGTTCATTTTCTTAATTAAGAAATGAAAGTATTGTTCAAATTTAATCAAGAAAATAGATTTTTAATGAACTGAGAAACATAATTCAATAAAGAATCAATTTCTAATAAAACACAATAATGGTTCTATAAAATAATAAACTTATCCTATTTCAATTAAGTTGAAATAAATAAATTTAATTAAAAACACCCCACTTAATTATTTAAGAAAAATACCAAACATACCCAAATTCCCGCCTAAGTAGGGTATGGGGAGGGTAAGATGTACGTAATCATGCCCACATCTCCGATAGAGATACAGAGACTGTTTCCTTATAGACCCCCGGTTAAAATAAGAGCAAAAACAAATAGCAACAAACAAACAAGCACAAACAAACAAACATAGTAATTATTTAAGAAAAATAATTTTCTTAATTTTTAAAGGGCAATAATTTCAATCTTATTAAAATTTAATTAATTTGATTTCTAGAAAATAATTTTCTAAAATTATTAATTAGGAATTAATCCAAATATTAATCTTAATATATTTAAGAAAAATAATTAATTTAATATTATAATTAATATCTCATCTTAATTAATAAAATCTTATTATATTAATTATCTAACATAATTTAAATATGAAAAATAAACCCGTTAGACTTTTGTTCGATTCCAATTATTGATTTGATATGTATCTTAATTTAATAATTCAACTCCTAAAAATTAAACCAAATTCCAAATTATCCTAATAAAATTAACTATTTTGAAAATAATTTTCAAACAATTTAAAATTACTTTCTAGATTTATTAAGAATTAAACTAATTAATCTTAATTAAACTAATTTAATTAAAATTAAAAGGCTTAGAATAAATAAGCTAAATATATTGAAGGGGATTGTATAGAGCATGCATTGCACATTCCTCAGTAAATGCACTGGCATTGACTAGTGTATGTACACACATGACTTTGTCGAACATCATCCCTAGTGACAAGTGACACAACATTTCCTCCGTAGGGTTTTTTTAATATATATATACATTAGGTATCCCTGCTTTGCCGGACTAATCCTAAGCCCTTAAGACCCCACCCTCAGAGCCCTAGAAGAGGTAAATCTAGCACCCCAAGGTCCCTCAAGTTCCTACGTAGTGTGTATACTTCTGCACACAAGGAGTCGTCACATATTGATTGGTCAGCTGCTAATTGTTCACTGTCCCCGCCATCAGCCATAAGTTCCCATCAGTCTCAGGTTCCCAGTAATTCTAAGCTCCTACACTGCCGCTGGAAGCGAGACGTCTGCAATTGAGCTGACCAAGGAGCATTTCTAGGGGGCTAGAGGATTATCAACAGGGAACAAATCCCACTCTCCCCTTCTTTTGGTGACTTGAACTCAAGACCTCCCACAAAGGAAAGAATTAAGTGAGGAGTTAAAACCAGTTAGGGCACTCCTTCTTGTCAATAACTTCTCCGTAGGGTTTTTTGGTGTGCTTCACTGCCTCCCTTTATTTTTTCCATTTCCAATAAATGTTTGTGTTCCTCCTCCTAAAGGCGCTTCACCTTTTCCTTCATGCATGGACCAAGTCTATCATAAATACTAAGGTAATGAGTTTTTACAAAGGCAAATTAAGTTTCTAGAAGCTTTAAACTAAAGGGATGCATGCGATTAAGGGAAATTTCCTGAAGTAGAAAACACATGAGGAATATATTTAAAAGTTTTTTTGAACCAAAACTAACAAATAAATATTTTTAAAGCTTAAAGGGAGGAGTGATAGGCTTTTCCAAAAAAAAAAAACAAGTAAGGTGAGGCATGTGATATTGTTCTTGTAATTTATAAAAAAGTAAACAAATCCTTGATTTGTAATGCCTTAATCAATATTACGTAATTCATGCACTATGCAACTTTTGCATCAATAAAATTTAAGCGTTAATTTTATCAAATTGATAAAAATTAAACAACTTTAGTCAAGTTAAATAATTAAACTCGTCTCTAATGCTACCATAGAAATTAGCATAATAGAAAAATAATTTTTTTAATTTCTTGACTAGAACTTTTTAATTGGATAACTTGAAAATTACAAATTATAATAACACCTGATTTAGGTTCCTACATAAATTCTATTCTCAAATTATCAACCATAAGTTGTTCATATATCCAACATGTGGTACCTACTAGGCAGAGAAAATGAACTCAACACATGAGAGAAAAAGGCAGAAGTGTCAGCTACTTTCTGCCTTCATCCTATTTATAAAGAAAGATAGTATAATTTCTTCTTTTTAAAATAAACTTCCTAATTATAATTAAAGTCCAGCTCTAATTATAATTACATTTTAATTTTAATAATGTCAAATATCTTATATTTAATTCCTCAAGTTTCTTAAACTTTGCAATTAATTCCAACTTAATTCAAATTAAAATTTCTCTTTTAAACTGCTCTTTTCTGTATGACCTATTAGGTTCCTAATACGTTGACAATAATTACAAATTAATAGTTGTTATTCATAATTATAATTAGATAAATTAAAATTCCTTTTAATTTATCTTTAAATCTCTAACTAAAAAATTATATTCATAGATCAAGATTGATGTCTAGCAATATGTTATGACCATCCAAATATTAGAAATTTAAGAGTCGTTTGAGTTATCTTGTCTATGCATAGTTATAACTTAATTTAATCTTTTCATTATATAATGTTCTAATTTCACATAGAGTATAGATTTAGTGTCTACTCTTTTAAATCCAATAAAGTTCTTTGTTGTTAATTGGTAATTGATTTATAATTGATATTTGAAAACTCCTTTACAAATCTCAATTCATCCAGCCTGAGAATTCCTAAATCATTACTAATAAGAATAGTGGAGCATTCTACCTAAATAATTTTAGAGTGATGAATCCTATATTAACTTATGCAACTATCCCTATATGATTTATACTATATGCAAATACTTTTGACTGAGCTACCCTAAATATAATAGGTCATAACTAGCATCAAAACACAGTAATTCACACATGACATAATTTGATAATCTAATAAATGCTTAATAGACTATGTTTTTATTCCTATGTTTAGTGTGTATTGCTTGATTATTTGTGAGTTTTTGATGGTTTTTGGTACTTGTTTTTTTATAGTATATTATTAGGTCTAAATTGCCTTCATGGATCAGAAGAAGAATTCAAGTGAAATTAGGATAGAAAATAGAAGAATTCAAGGTATTTTAGAGGGAGACACCAGTATGATAAAGGACACACTTATATAAGTTATATACACAACTTTATAAGAGATTATGTAAGTCCTTATAAGCATGCACAACTTTGAATACATTGTTTCTCCCATATGAAGGTGGACACACCCATGTAATTCACCTACATATCAGTGTCCACTATCATGTAAGCTCTTGAGAAAATGTATGCATGTGATTTTGAAGAGTTTTTTAGGGACAGGATATGCACAGAACCATGTTTGCTAAAAAAACTTTAAATTCACATTATAAAAGACAATTATGGAGCTTAATTAAAGGGGGTAGCAATTAGAGTCAAAATTAAGAACTAGGGACACACTTGTTAACCTAAGATGGAAAAACATGAAGATTACTTTAGAGATCTAAAGAAGAACAACTTTTTATAGAAGTTTCAAGGAGAATACATTATAGAAAATGGGATGCATATTATGGATTATTTTCTTTTTGATTATTCTTTTGAACTTTTGATGTTGGTTTTGTTTTTTATGTTTATGAACTAAATTTATGTAACGCAATTTGATTGTGGATTCATTATGATTAAATTATATGTTTTAAGCCTTGAATTGATATGTTTAGGATATTAGTTCAATGTATGATTTCATATTATTAAGATTAAAAAATCCTTTTGAATTAATAGAACTACCATAATTGAAAGGATTTGCGCAAATCTAGAGATAGTTCGATATATATCCTCTAGATTTGAGGTTAAAACTAATGGTAAATTTTTTGAATCGAGTAACTACTAAAAAAGATTAAGTTAGTTAATCAACAATTAGTTATTAATAGTCTTGAGAAAGATAATAACATAAGATAGAAATTTCCACTATCTAATGACCATTGAATTATATAATAAAGGGTTAATACTTTAAAATTCTTAGGGGGATTCATTACCTAAATACTAGTTATTTGATATTGATTAATATTCATGTTATATATTTTATGATTTATTATTGTGTTAAACTTTAATTTAGTTTAATTAAATCATTATCTCAATTTGTTGATTAAATAATAACAAAGAGGTTATTACTAGTACTTATAGTCTTTGTGTAATTGACATATGATATTCACTGACACTATACTATAGTTTGGTAGGTACATTTACCTGTGAGATCTATAGGGTAGGGATAAACATCATATCATAATCTTAAGTCGAAGAATTAATTATGTAACCATCATATTGAGAGATTCCATAGAAATATATGTAATATTCCATCTGGAATCCTCATAATTAGATCAGTTCAATGAATTTATTCTCTAATAAGTACCCACACATTTATTTAAATATCTTCATAATTAAATTTATAAGATTAATTACTTTCTTCATAAGAAAGAAATATAGCGTGTGCTAGTTTTAATGTTTCATCAATATCTTGTCTTAATGAAATTACAACTAGAAACAATTTAGGAATAATATATTGTAAATTGAATCTTATATAATTATAATCTCATCATAATATTAATTACAAAAAAATTGTTCTAAAGAATTTACCTTTAGTATTGAAACATAAAATATAATTAATAAAAATACATACAGATAAAGAATTCCTTTATTTAATTATGTCACAAAATCTATAACCAACCGATTAGTTGTAAGGTATATACCAAGCTAAAGCTTTTATTACTTCATCTGCCAAATCTATGATCAAAGAAGAAGTGCAACTTAAAGTAGGGAAGCCAAGTGACTCTATGTCATTCTCCTCAAGTGTCTCTATATGCTCACTCACAAAGCTGATATTTAAGGTTGGAAACAAGAATGTTAAAAGACAAACATTTTGCAAGAGATGTAAAAATATGCAATAGATGCAAAAGGTTGGAAACAAGAATGTTAAAAGACAAACATTTTGCAAGAGATGTAAAAATATGCAATAGATGCAAACTTAGTTACCAATTTATTACTGATTGGATTTTGTTATTGATAGAGAATACATCCATTTTCCAAAGAGCTAAAAGAAGTTGCATCTTAAGCAATAACCAATAGAATAAGACAAATCTAATAGAATAATATTTCTTTTTGACTTCATCTAATATCGTCTCTATCAATTTATAAAGGTTTCATAGGTATATACAATCCCTTCCAACTAAAAAAGAAAAAGCATAGTTGCATCAGAGAAAGATCTTAGACCATGAAATGCTTGTAAAACAATTCCACAATGACATTTATGATAAATGAAAGGCAAGTGCAGTATAAGTGGAAAATATATGAGCACCTTTTGTATTCATTAGATTGCTCAAATTTTTTTATGCAAAATAGAACAATAGGAAAGAATGTTGGAGAGAAAGTCAATCTGCAATATAAAGGATTTGAAAATTGAATTTATGGATTAACAAGTCTTAATTGTTAAAAGGAAAATATATAATAAACTAATTAAATTAGGAATAACAAACACATCAATTATAGACATATTGTTAACACCATATATGAATTAAATTTTCCTTAATTTATCTTGTTTTAATAAATGAATAATTACTTATAATCTCAAAGATCATTATTGTGTATGTTATTTTCTTTTATAACCAATTTAAAAATGAAAAAAAGGAATATGGATGCCTAGTTCTTTTAAGAAAAACTTGAAAATCATTTCTTATAACAATATTTCTAATATGTAACTGTATAATTGATTACATACTTTACTAGGATAGCCAAGAGGCTTTTGACACCTTTTTGATCAAGATTTTAAAAAAAAAAAAGCTTCATTCATGTAGGGCTTTAGACATTGAATAACCTAATTTAACTATGAGGAAAAAGTAATTCAGAAAGTCAGACAAATTTAAGATGTATTAGAGTAAATAATAATAATAATAATGAATTAAAAAGTCTAATACAACATCATTGTGAAGGTAACAATGAGCTAAAAGCTTAGTAACCTAGATAACAACACTAGGGGGAATTCTTATCTGTTAGTATTCTTATATGTATTTGTTCTTGTTGTTTAATTGTGTTGTTATTTGTGCTATTTAATTTTTTTGATTTAAATTTAAGATAAGATAATTAAAATCAGCTATCATATTTGAATGGCTAATAGTATGAGGGTTAGGTGTAATGCTTACTTTATTCCTCTTGGGATCAACCTCTCTTAACTAAACTAGTACAAAATTATAGGTAAAATTGCATAAAAGCATTTATAATAGTATAACATGTAGAAATCAATCCATGTATCTTAATTTATTCACATCTTTATATTTTGATTGTGAAGTTTCTATTTACTTAGACTTTCTCCTTATTAGGAGTGAGTTTATTTTATCAGTTCTCTTAGATTTCTTCCTCATCACTATAATAAATAACAAAATTGAAAAGGAAAAAGGCATGGTAAGTAAAGACTATCACTTTTCGACATTCAAAAATGAATGATAAATGATAAATGTTAAATGTAACACAATTCAATATACTGGAGAACCTTGACATCTTATTTGGCCCTATTTCTCATTTTATCCTTTTGACAAAACTAGTTCTTTTGATCATGATATTTTTTATTAGTTAAAATGTAAAGATTTACAATATAAAGGTAACTAAAATAAAGAAAAAGAAATTTAATTAATTTTTTCAACTTTAGGTATAGATATGATGTCCATATAGCTCTTCAAATTTGATGACTATCTACCATACTATCTCAATTACGTGCATCTTGATCTTTCTTCTAATTTTGTTTGACGAAATATTTGGTCTTATTTTTAACATCTTAAAATTCTCGAATCTTGCCATGATTTCCAATATACTGTTATAGATATTGATAAGTTTAAATCTTCTTATTTTTACTCTAAACTATAAGTTCACCCATTAAGCAAGTTAGAGTTTAACTTTCCTCCTTAAGGCCTGTGATCTTGATGTATCTTGATTGATGTTGCTCCAATATTATTTTATGTACAATGACAAAATCTTTTCAAAAAAGAGACTTGGAAGAGGTTAGTCAATAAAAAAATACCATAAAAATGCTTATGTAAACTATTGATTGTAATGATGATTCAAAAAGTTTCTTGAATGAAATTAAAAAATAGAAAAATGAAAAAGCTTTAGAAATGATTAAAAAAGGAAAATTTTATGTAAAATGTTGAAAAAAAAATGAATTTATGATATACACAAAAGAAATGAATTTATGATATACACATACTAACACTATAGAGTCTAAACAATGTATAATTTTAAAACCTAATATGGTTGCTTCCTAATTTACTTAAACCATGCATGATAAGTTAAATGAAATAAGAATTCTTTAAAGTATGTCCTAAATCTTGACTAACTTTTAAGATTGGTACTATAAGTATTCTATAAACTAGTTAGTTCACTTAGTTTGATGGATATAATGAATATTGGAAAATGTTAATAGATATAGCTAATCTCATATAGAATATTCCACTTATATTCTCAAAATTTTAGCCGTTATGCAACAATATTTCAATAGAGGCAAAATATGAATAATTCCCAAAATTCAACTGATAACAAGTTTAATACAAATTAAGTAAAGGAATATAAAGAAAACAAATAATCATTAAATAATAGTTGAATATCAAATTGCTACAAAATTTTCAAAAGTCGTCCATGAGCTTAAAAAAATTCACCTCTTACTCTTGAAAACTTCCATGTATTGAAAAAGTCATTCTTATAAAGGGTAATGTCAGTAGCTTAATTTTAATAAGACTCAAAAAGTCAAAACTTGAATAATTATCATTTTCTTCTTCGAATTTAACTCTTTTTTCATATTTAAAAATTAGATTTTATCTGTAGAGTTTCAACTAAATATTAGAAATTGAACAATCCTATAAGATAAAAAGTTATATGCCAGATGATTCTAATTAAAAAAAGTCGGTAAGGAAACATGTTCCTATTGTGAATTGATCAAATGTCCTCTTTGATTGATCATTCGAGCACCAACTAGGTCAATTAGCTTAACATGGTAATCTATTTTAAGCAATCAATACCTTAAGACCAATTTGAGATAACCTTTTTCTTCCATTTTCTTCTCTTGATTGATTTCATAATTTAATTGACCATACTCTTAAAAAAATTTATTTTAATATCGTAAAATATGAATTTCATTAAATCAACTGATCTATAATAATATAGTCTTTCTTTGCATTTGCTTTAACTATTTTTCTTGACTTTACATTTTCAATAATATTTGTCTCAATTTCATTTTAACTTTATAATGAATCAAATCAATTATAGGTTAAAATTTACTTAATTTAGGTAATTCATTTTACATTGAGGGAAAAAGCTAAATCATGGTTTAAGTCAATACCTTCTAAATTTATTTCCACTTTATGTGGTCTTGCTAAAAGGTTTTTAACTTAGTATTTTTCTCCAACACAAACATCAAAACTCAAGAATGGCATCTTCTCTTTTCAGTAATTAGAGAGTGAAACTTTATATGATACTTAAGAGAGACGGAGATATGGAAAGTTTTGTTAAGGAAGTGCCTGTACTATGGAGTTGATTGGGGATTATAGATGTAGACTTTTTTTATTATGGATTGAGTCACCATTTATGCAGTTGAGTGATGCATCTTCAGGTGGAACTACTGACTTTAACAATCTTGAATAATTAAAAATTTGCTACTATTATGCATAATTACTATAATATCCCGTTTTCCCGCACTAAGGGTTAGAACCCTAGATTTCTGTATATGAGAAATTAGGAAATGCATTTCATGCTCATGCATACCATTAGCATGAACACACATGACTATTGATTGTAGATATTTAAATGACTGTACATGCACTCAATTGACATATTTTGGGATAAATTTTTAGGCTTAGGTCTCAGTTCCTTATTTCGTGGCATCAAGGCCTAAAATTTAAGTATTTTTAGAATAAAATTATCCACACATATCGATATAAAAAATACAAGGATTAAAAATTCTTGGTGGGAGTAGAACCGATAAACAAGAAAAATAAATATAGTATAGAAACAATTACCAAACAATTTAAATGAATTAACATAGGATAAAATGGACATGAAAATTAATTGAATTAGGCGTTAAAAGAAGAATTAGAAATTGAATTAAAAAAGAAAAAAAATAAAAACTAGAAGTGCAAAAGTCACTGGAATGACTAATTTCTCACCCCTATGAGAGATACACAAAAGGAGTCACAGGCATGAGTTTTCATTTCTTATACCCTTGAGATAAGGCACAATTGCGACTATTAGTCAATAGTAGTAAAAATCAAGGTTTGTCGCGATCATGCTCAAGCACGATCTCGATTTTCCTGAAACAAGCATGATCACAACTTTCTAGTCGTGCATTCTATTCAAATTTTCATAACCTTCAATTTAGAAATCTAAAAATTACAAACTTTATGTAGTTGGAAAGCTAAGAGAAAGATCTACAACTTTTATAAAGACTACTTAGCCTAATTCTGCCTAGATCCATATAGTTTATCCCTTGCAGTTTCAGATCACATTTTTAATACTTATTATCTCTCAACTGTCAAGAAACTTTCCTTACAAAACAGAAGACCTGAATCCAACAATACAAACCATACATAAAACTCCTAACTTAACCAATTTACTTCAGAAAAATCTATCCAAAAGTCCTCGTTAACTATCAATTTTGTTCCCAACCAAAAAAAATAGCAAATTCGACAGAATAAAAATTAGAAATAAACAAAAAGATTTCTTCAACTCTTGCTGTCATTCATTTTTCAATATAAAACAGAGTAGGTACATTATTCCAATTACAATCAAAAGCCCCACCAGTAATATAATTACAAAATTACAGTTAAAATGCTTATGCTAATATGCTTCTAAAGTTATCAAAAATGATCCAAACTAACTTAGTTACAAATGAAATATTTTATAGAGATTTGCTGAAGTTTTTGCAAGGGTCACTGATGTACTATTTCTTCACCTGAAGAATGGGAAAATTCTGGAGTGAGCTGGGAAGCTCAGGGGCTAATATTTTTGTAGTCCGTGATAACAAACCACACACATACAATCTATAAAGGATTTAGTTCACATAACACATACTTAAAATTTCAATCACATAAATCATACCATGTATTTTCCAACCATTATACCAAGCACTTCATCATATATCATACTCAGCAAATCACAATGAATGCACAAACAATATGTCTCGAAAGAATCCTATAAAATGAAATGGTGAAACCGAAGTTTACACCATGAATGAAATGAGTCCATTTTTTGGAGCTCATATGCCACAAATAGGCAATCGGGAGAAGGCTTAAGGTCAACGTGCACGTGACGAACGAAATTGTATCTCTCTTGCCCATATAAACAGATTTTCTGATGCATACATATTTCATAGCATATTTATGTTTTCATGTTTTTTTTACTCATTTCTTCTTTTCATTAATACCAGATGCAGTCAAATCTTTCAAACATAACAAGTTATCAAATCACAACATATTTTTTTTCCAAATCCACAATGAGTATAAGTAAGCATTTAAATACACATACAAACATATAATTTCAGCTCATCATCACAAAAACTATAAACATATTACCCACCTATTTTCTTATACATCCAAACTCAAGCTTATTCTTCTTCTTGTTCTTGACTTTTGACTTTCTTGTTCCCTTCAAATAAGCATGGTTTCCCTTCAAACAAGCATGTTTTCATTTAATCATCATACACGAATATAACTTCCACAAGTTTTTATTATGCAAAAATGAGCTCAGATTTAATCCACTCTTGGTTTATCTAACTAGAAGAAATAAAATCTAGCTAAAGGTTTATAAAAATCTAAAAGCATAAATTTCTTATTCATCTTCTTTTTCTCTTTATTTCAGCTCATAAAATCCTAGTTTCTCTACTTTCTATACTTCTATACAGCAAGAGGAAAAGATAGGAAATACCTAAATTGTTTTCAGCTGATTTCTTTCTTCTTCTTCCTCCTTGCTCTTTCCTTCTTCATTCTCCTTACTTCAGTTTTCACCTTCTCTCCTTCTAATTTCTTTTATAACTTCTCTCTCTTTCTTTCTTAACACTCATGACTCTCTTCTAGTTTCTTGTCTTATTAGTTTAAGATAAAATTTTAACTTTCCTATCTTACCCTTCCTTATACAATCTAATTCCTCTTAACTCCTTATCTTAATTCTAACTCGTCCCTCTCGCAAATATACTTGTTCTTCTCTTATTATTCTAAGATAACTCTATCCTTTCCAAACTTGCCCTTCTACATTTAATCTAATACCTTCAAAGTCCTTAACTTAATTTTAACACTTCCATTTAATCCATACAACCATATGTAAATAATAATATACCTAATTAAATTCCAAAATTTATTAATTCAAAATTATCATTTTTACTTGTGACGAAATGCCATCAAATTCTCATTTAATAATTCTAACTTCTGAAAAAGTTCGGGGTCCAACATAAGTGATTTATAAATGATTATGATGTGAATAGTGAATATTAAGTCTTGAATTTTGATTTGGTGAGTATAAATATTAATTTAGAATTTTTGGTGAAAATTGAGAGATTTCTGAAATTATGGGTGTTTTTGGACTAAGAAAAATGCCAAGTGGCAATACAAATTGATAAACGATAGTAGAAATAAATGACATATGGCAATAGAAATAACTGACAAGTAGCTTTAGGATTTTTTAACAAGTGTCATAGAAAATTGGGTGACGATTGGATTAGAAATTGGGTGACAAATGGACTAGTTATTAAAAAACTAAATGGGAATCATAAGAGGAGGACATGTGGCGAGTGACAAGTTTCATGTCACTTGCCACACACCTCACTCTTTATATACTTACATTGAAAGACTCTCTTTGTTTTGTCTTTCATTTTGCTAAATACTCTCATCCTCTTCGTTATCTTCTTCGCTTTTCCTATTCACTCGCGATCTTCTTACAAACCTTCATCATCTTGAACATCGTTATCATCCTTCACTTACCCACTGCAAGAGTTGGTTGTTATATCTTCTTCTTGATGAAACCTAGCCTTTTTCCTTCTTGAAAAGTTAATGATCGTGTATGTTGGAGGAGCTAGGGTTTATGTGATTTCGAAGACGCTTGGAGTTTAATCAAATAAGTTATACATCAAACTTCATGGGGTTCTTTCAAGTGAAACATATATGGTGATTGTTTTGATATTAAATGATTATGAAAATGGTGTTGAATGCATATGTAACATGGATGAAGAATAGGTATATTCACGTTTTATTTTTGTATATTTGATGAGTAATAAATTATGAAATGTTATAGAGATGATTTTTGAAGTGGATTGATAGTAAAAATGGTGATAAATGGGTGATAAACGTCAGTGAATAAATGCATGTGTTTATGTCATGTTTTAGGTTGATGATGAGTGCAGAAAATTTGATGGATGAATACATGTGCTTGTGTTCTGTTTTGAGAGTATAAAAACCATAAGTTATAAGTTGTTATGTAGAGGAAATAGGTTGTGGATTTAGGGTATAATGAAGGTGAAATTTATGATTAAGAAAGATGTTGAGTAATGCTCTTGAGATGAGAAGAATTAGGATTTATATATGATAAAGAATAATGATATTGTGTTCAGTTTTATATTGACGATAAGCCATAGTTTATGGATTATTTTATGCTTGATATTGAGACAGAACTGAGGTAAGAGTGAAGAGGAGAATAAAGTAGAAATGATTAACTATGCATGGGATGTCTTGAATATAGTATGGAAAGAGTTAGGATTTGATGAACGAATGGGAATAAGTGAACGAAAACAAATCAATTGAGTAGAGTTTTATGAGTTTTAATGCAACTAATATGGTAGTTAGATTAACATGTGATGAAGTTGCATAAATGGACATCAATTATGGAAAAATTGGAGTGATAATGTTATTTCTAAGTGTGTTAAATTCATGGAAAAATGAAGGAAGAAAAGGCAGAGCACAATCGGGGCAAGTCCCCACGATCATGGCGTGGCAAATTTGGGTTATGTCATGATCAAGGTAGAGTCCCAACAATCATGGCAAGTTCCACCAGCTTCTATCACAATCGTGGGTAGGCACAAAGCAAGAAATGTTATCTTTTAAGTGATGTTTGAAACAACTAATGCTAAGGTACTTACTTATGATGTATTTAGGCTTGAATGAGACCTTTAATGAACCTAGTTTGATGATGGATTAAGTGATTAAAGTGAGCTAGGTGTATTAGCTATGAATGAATGATTGAATGATGATGTTAAATGATCATGAGATGTGAATTAAAGAAATATACCCGAAGTAGTTAAATTGAGCATGCCTACATAACACATATACACATGCTTATGTGATTGTGCAAATTAGTAATGTGTAAATGTGTGTGTGGCATGATATAGAAGTGCAAATAGAATGACCGCATCCAGACGTTGCTAGGACATCAAGGCAATAACTATCTAGAGCATACTGTGAGTAACCTAGATGTTTCTCACTACGAATAACGGTATTTGCTTAAATTTTGATTATTCAATTGATAATTATTTGAATTTGAAAAATGTCAGACATTGATGGTCTGAGGAGTTTGATAACTGAGATCATATTGGAAGTGCTTCATTGAATGTGAATTTCAAAGAAATGTGTTATCATCCAAGTTATTGAATACCGGACTTAGGTTTGATAAAAATGTGAAAGTGAATGTGTAAACTGAATAAAAGTGACTTGTAAGGCCCCAAAATATACCCTAGATAAAATGTTACATATTTATGAAAGTACATGTATGATATGAGTTAAAATTGTGCTATGATTTGGAAGTGAAAGACTTGTGACGTGAATTTTGGTATTAAAGGACCATAGTTGGTGAATTGGAATTAATTGAAGGCTTTAGAGAATTGAGGAATTTAAATGTACATTTGGATTAGGAAAAATGGATAAGAGACAAGTTAAGTTTGTACATAAAAAATTAGAATGATTAAGCCTATGAGTTAGTGACATTTGGAAAAGGTAATGTATTGACATTTGGCAACATTCATTGTGTGACAAATGACAACTTGATAAGAAGACAAATGGCAATTAAATGTGTGGATTAGTGGCAGCATAATCCATTGATACATGTCATTACATGCAAAGTGACACATGTTTAAGGAATTTGAGTAAAGTTTCTGCTGTGTTTTCTCTTCCTTCTCTCCACCGAAACTCCCCTTTTCCCTCTAGCTTCTGGAATTTTTGCTGGGATTTGGATTGTAATCACTTGAAGTTTTGGTAAGATACTGAATCTAGAGAAAAGTTCTACTAATTTTCTTTACTATTGTTTTGTTAATGCTGAAATTTGCACATTAAACCTAGATATGTGCTGATTGCTTGGAAGGATTGGTTTGGGTTGATCTTTGAAGTAATTTGGAGTTTTTCTTTGAAGATTGAAGAGGTAAGGGAGTACTAAAATTGGTATTATGTTAGAACATGCATTGTTTGATGTGTGAAGTGGATAAAATGTGTACTAAATTTGTAAAGAATTGTGGTTAGAAACTAGACACATGCTAGATACTCATTCTACTGGACAGAATTAGTGGTTCTGATTTTCACGAATAAACTGTAATGATCTAGGCAAAAGTGGACAAATTGGTCTTTAGAAAAGTGTACTTTCTCCTTTTAGCTTTCCAATGGCATATCACTTGTAATTTTTGGACTTCGAACGAAAGATATATGGCCTTTGCATGATAACATTACTGGTGTTGGCATAGGATGCAACTCTGTTCTTGATAAAAATTTGTGCCCTGTTTTTAATGATTAAACTGTATTGATGTAGGCTGAATTAGATAAATTTGTCTTCATAAAAGTTGTATATCCTTCTCTTGGCTTTCTATTGGTATAAAATTTGTAATTTTTGGACATCGAGCTTAAGAGATATGAGTTTTACAAGTTTGAATGCGTGTGCATGATCTTGCAATTGCCCTTTAATAATGGGAATGCACGATCGTGCATTAGCCTTTCATTCAGGGGATGCACGATCTTGCACAAGCACGATCATGCACTAACCTTTCAGTTATGGAATGCACGATCGTGCACATGCACGATCCTGTATTAGATAAAATTTCGAATGTGCATAGTCTGTAGTATTTTGAGTATAACTTATGGAATACTAGACCAAATTGAATTATTTTTGTTTCATTTGAAACTTAATACATAGAGGAACATTTGTTTAGTGGAACCTTTTGTCTAAAAACGATAGTTTCTATGTCAAAATTGCCATACAAATCTGACCCAAAATTTGCCTTGAGAAAATCTGGAATAAATATGTAGGAAAAGAATAGTGTCTAGGGTTTTTACCATGAAGATTGTATAAGGTTTAGATTTGTAATTAAATTAATAACCTAAGGAATGTCTTATTAGATAACAAAGTATCTATCTTTTGGATCTTATAAGGCATTAAAGGAATGAAGTCTACTTATGAATGTTAATGTGATTTAAAGAACAAGAGTAGTGTGTTAGTTGTGAATGTTTGTGAATTGGGAACTTGTGTGATTTCATATAATGTGTAATTTCTTAATGAATTCTTTGGTGCGTGATTACAAATGTTATGCTCACAAGGCATCTTAAGTTTGATTAATTGACCATATGAGTGAAATGGATTGATCCATATGATATACATTATATCTTTTTGTATAAAATTCAAAAATCTAAAATGGTTTGTTTTAAAACTGTTAAGTCCTAGTCGTGGGTAAATAGGCATGCATAGAAGGGTCTGCAGTTGCTCCTATGACACTTCAGTGTCTCTTTTTATTGAGACATAAGTCTCTCCTATTCTGTGATACCAATCACGGTATCTCCTATATTAGTCCAATTACCCAATTTTGTAAAAAGGATTAGCGGTCTAACTTGTTTGGTATTATGATAAATGTTCAGTTTTAATATAAACAAATTCTGATTTGATATAAGATAAACTTTGAATTGATACAAAACAAAGTCTACTCTGATACAATTCATATTTTGATCTGAAGGGTTTCTACCCTATTTTAATAAACTTTGAATAGATACAAAACAAAGTCTGCTCTGATACAATTCATATTTTGACCCTATTTTGATAATCAGTTTTGACATCTGTACAATATGTTCTGATACTTAAATGATTGGCACTAGCATGAGAAATGTTCTCTAGTGATAGATTATATTTTATTCTTAAATCCATTATACTTGAATTGTTCTTTAATATAAATGTTTAATGATTGCTTATGATATGATTTGATTCAGTATATGTGGATGTTAGGTGACTGTTAAATAGTTGCTAGTTTATATATGGTTTAGTTATTCCCCACTAAGCTTTATGCTTAACACGGTGGTTTTACCCTGTGTAGGTTCAGATAGGAGGGTTTGAACACTGGGGCAATAATAACTACAAAGGCCAATGAAGAATGTATTTTGTTGTAAAAATGTTTGATTTTTTTAAAGGTTGTATTAAATGTAATGAGACATTTTATATTGCGATGTATATGGTCTATAGTAACATTCATACAATTTGGATTTGGATGTAAGGCTTGTATATAATAAATACCATGCATATGTTATGTTTTGCATATGATCCAATCAATAATGAATGAATTGTTTGTTCCTTGAAAACCATACATTAACGATGGAAAATTATCGACGGAATTAATTTCATTGCTAATCACCGACAAAAAATCAATATCCATTGGTAAAACTATCGTGAAAAATTCCATTTTGTGATGGGCAAAATTGTCATCGGTAAAGGTGGAGGAAAAAACATTCACGTAAATTTACCAATGGAATATAACTATGGAGATAGGCTAGCCATCGCTAAAATAGGCAGGCATGCTTCCCACAATTAAATAGCATCAGAAATTTACCGATAGATATGGTTCCATCAGTGAAATTTATACGGAAATGATTTTTTTATAGTCAACGTCATTTTTTAATCGATGGAAATGGGTTTCATCGGTAATTTTCACTACAAGAAAAATATAAATTACTAACGGAAGATTACCAATATAACAAATAACGTAGGAAATCAGTGATGGAAAATAATAACCGTCGGTAAAGATGGAGGGAAATTATTGGGGCAAATTTTCCTTCGAAATATAGTGACTAAATATGCATTTCTGTCTATATATATACCGACGTGACTAGTTTTCGTCGTAAATCAATAAAATTAAAACCTAAACGTTGTTGCTGGTTTTAACGTCAACGTTTTTAATAAAATAAAAAATGATGTCATTTGGTTTAACATAAAACAACGTCCTTTTGGTTAAGCGTTTAGCCTACACGACGCATCCCCCCTCGTTTTCTCCTTGGTTTTCTCCAACTATCTCAACCTTCGTTTTCTCTTCTGTCGTCAGTTGTTTGCCAACTCTCTCTGTCCCACATTTTTCTTCATTTTGCTGCTTCAGTTCCCTTCTACGTGTTCTTCCTTCACATGTTTCAGTCCCTTCTGCGTCATTGGTCTACATCTGTATTTTATGATATTCTTCGGTGTCTCCATCCCAAGTTTAATCATCAATTAAGGTGAGTGGGTTTTGTTGTTTACTGGGTCTATTGCTTGGATTCTTTAGGTTTGTTCTTGTGGTTTGATTGTATGTGCCGTTATAAATTGGTATGGGTTTAAATCATCAGATGAGGTATATTTTTTTTAATACAGTGGAGAAAAAACAAAATCCCCTAAACGCTACAATTGATACAAGAAGCCCCTTGAAGGTCCTCAATTTAAATTATTGGTTGAGGTATATTTGTAATGCATTATGAAAATAAAGCTAGCTTAAATAGATATTACGGCAAAGAAGATGGGATCCTAGTACACATTCAAGCTATTGATTATAAAGTTGATTAGTTATAGCATACCAATATAAGTTAAGAATCAATTTTGTTAATTATTTAATCTTCGGTGAACCTTGTTCTAACAATGTTAACAATCCTTATATGTAAGCCTTTGGTCATGATAGGGATGCTTAGATACTTGAATGGTGGGTGTTCTTGCCTAAATTCTCATACCTAAGAGAGTTGGTCTGTTAAGTATGATGCTCTTGCTAAAAAGTAGAAGTCACACTTGTTCTTTGACAGCCAAACTTGAGAATCTATTGAACATATTCAATGAGTTAGATAGAATTTTAGTGGATTCTTAGTTATAGCCACTGAGGAGTAATAAATCATCTAAAATTGATAGGTTAAGGAGCTTTACATTATAACACTTACAATGGTATTAGAAGTGACCATTCCTTTGGATATTGTTAAATATCAACCTGGTTAGGACCTCAATACATAACCTAAAGAGAAAAGGGAATAAAGATCTTTACCTAATACCTTAAAAACCTTTAAATAAGGTGGTTATTTCCCTGTTAAGGATTGTGTTATAAAAAAGTCATAATGATGGATTACTTAATCTAATTTGTGAATTAAGATGGATAACCCTATATTGCTAATGAACCAAAGATGAATTACCAACTGATTATACTAAATGCTTTATAAAGTTCCATTTTTAAGATGCAAATCTTGATCTTTTTCTAGTAGTTTAATTCTCGAGAAACTTTAATTGATGACCACATTTTCCTTTATTCATTTTTTGTTAATGAAAGCTTTTTGACTAGAGGAAAGAATCTTTGATATTGTCTTATAAATAATATTACTATATTAGATGCACTTGAATAGATGGGTTAAAGCGATTTAGAGCTTTAGGAGTTAGGGAAAGATTAGTTATGTTAGCTCCCCTAACAAGGTCCCGCTTTTAAAGAACTCAATGATTCCTTAGTAATCATTATGCTTGTTTAGTTCCATTTACTTTGAAAAAGTTGGAATGAATCCATCAAATCTTGAGGCTTTAACTTTTGATGTCCTTTAGCTTTTGATTGCATTTGAAGGCTTTATTTCCCTCTATTTGAAAGTTAAAGCCTTTAATCCTTTCTCTTTCAAATCCTAAAACCTAAAGCAAGTAATTGTTGAATTTAAAAGGAGCTTTCCTTATAGTTGAAAATTTTTTCATTTACACCTTAATTAGAGAATGAGCAAAGCTTATAGAATTGTTAAAGTTTTCCCAACTATTTGGAATTAGGTTCAACCATTGTTGGTTCACTATGGGTATATCCATTTTTTCTTAAGGAACCAACTATCTACTTGTTTCATTTGTTGCTCAATATAATAATAATAATAATAATAATAATAATAATAATAATAATAATAATAATAATAACAATAACAATAACAATAACAA
>JAOSBN010169582.1:0-20742 GCA_027563595.1 Erythroxylum suave | reverse complement strand
ATTCCTTTATCTTAACCAACCACCATAATTATAATGATTATATCCATTCCCATTCCTCCCTGTATTCATTCTCATTCACATTCCCATTCCCTTCTATAAACCAAGCGCCCCCTTAGTATGTTTTGCAACTCACTACAATGGACCTTCAAGGTTTCAAGTCGGAATACATTGAAAAGAGACATTATAAAGATATACGAGGGTAAGAAGAAAGAGATTTTAAGATCATTGTGGCAATGAAGGATAGATTGCCATTACAACAGACATATGGACAACCGATAACCAAAAGAAGGTTTATATGGTGATAACGACACATATGTTGACAATGATTGGACTTTACACAATAAAATTTTAAAGGTAATATATTTTTTTAATATTTTTATCATTTACTTTTTCATTATGTTATGATTGATGTTGGTAATATTTGTATATGATAAGTTCATTTATATGCCAGAACTACATACAAATGAAAGGTTGGAAACCATGTTGGGAGACTATTTGATGGATTTTAATATCAAACACAAATTATCTACCTTAACAGTTAACAATTATATCCCAAATGATGCCATAATTGAAAAGTTAAAGAATAAGAAACAAGTTGTTGGTTGGTGGAAGATTAGTCCATATGCATTGTTTTTGTGCATATTCTAAGCTTGATTGTGCAGGATGGATTGGATATCATAAAGGAAGGAATACATTTTTTTTCTATATAGTATAATATATTAAAATGCAACACTTATAAGAGTTGGGAAATTTAAAAAAATAGTGTGATTTCTATACGTTCCCAATATAAGATGTTGATTTTGGATTATCCAACCATGTAGAACCCAACCTTCAAGATGTTGGAGTCGGCAGTCCAATATATTCATTTGTTTACTAGGTTGAGACAAAGAGACTCTCAGTATACTTGCATGCCTATAGGAGAGCAATGTGCATTAGTTAGAGAATTTTATGCGAAGTTGGAAATATTTTATAATGTAATTAAATTGTTCTCGGGAACAAAATATTCAACTTTGCATTGTTGCTTTAGCACTATATGTGAGATAAAGAATGCCTTATCTAATTGGATGTTTTATTCCAATGACGTTATTCAGATTATGGCAGAGCATATGAGCATATGATGGAGAAGCTCAATTCTTATTGTCTATGGTTGGACATATTTTTTCAGTTTTATCTATGCTGGACACGACATACAAGATAGAGGGGGTTGCTTTTATATATAACGTGTTGTATAGTAATCAAGCCCAAGAGCATGTAGATGTCATTAAATAATTATGGTATGAATTATTTCATGATTATCAACTTAAAACGGACAAAATTTATGATCGGGATTGTAGTAGTTCCTGCTGTTCAATTTTGGCTTTAGTTTCAAGTTCAGGCTCATTTTCTAGGAGCAATTTATTAATTTCACTTTCAAAATTTACGAAAGAAAGAAGGATTAAGAGTTTGTATAATATGATGGAGTTAGATGAGTATTAGGTGGAATATTGTGTGTCCGAAGTTGAAGGTTTGCAGTTCGATGTATTATTATAATGGAAGAGTTGTGAAATAATTTCTTGATCATTCAAGTAATTGCATGAGACTTATTAGCAATTCCATTATCCACTGTTGTTGCGGAGTATGCTTTTAGCACTATCAGTTGAGTTGTTAGTCCTCATTATACTCAAGCTTCATCCTCGTACTATGAAAACCCTTATGTATGCCCGAAATTAGTTAGATGATGAAGATATTGTGGGTAAATTTGCTTCTTTTTTATATATAAATTTTATCTTTTTATATGATCTTACCTAATATTGTTTTTAAATTTGTATATTAATACAATCATAGGTATTAATGCAAAGGTGACTAATTATACACATCGACTAAGCTGACATTATTTTGATAAAATATTTGAAGATGAAGGCATGATTAATTATTTTTTAATTATTACGATAATATGTCCTTAATAGTTCTTTAATTTTAATATCATGTTACTTACTATAATTTTTGTACATACAAATGAAGTGACGCAAACCATTGACGATCCTAACTAAAACGATTAACTACTCTCTCAATCTGGTCTCTACCCTCGTCAGTCTCCATCATGATTTTTCTTGATTTTTTATAAATTGTATCATTTTTTGTAAAATGATTTGGATAATCATTTTTGTACAATTAAGATTACTATAATTAATAAATTTGGTTAATTTTATTCGTTTTTGTATACTTATTTTATCAATTCAATTATGGCCACACCTTTCATAATTATTAAATTTATCTTTTATTTTAAGGTTTAGAAATGTTAAAAAAAATACCAAAAGGTTTTTAATTGTCTCTCGGCTTATTCATATGACTAAGTTAACTTTTTCATTTTTATTTTACAACTAATTTACAACTTTTATCCTTTCTCTCTTTTTTAATTAATTAATTATTTATTTAAGTAAAATTTCTTATAAGCTTCTTATAATTTTTTTTCACTTTGAGTAAACATTCTAAAAATGTATCCCAAATGTTAAAAATAGGTCAATTTCTCTTTATTTATTTAAAATTCTATATAAATCTTATTAATCCCAAATTAAAATAAATAAAAGTAAAATCTAATTAAAGAAATGAACTAACAATATTTTATCATGAAAAATATTCATAATTAAAATATAATAAAATTAAAAATTGGAAAAGATAAATATAAAATGAAAATAATATAATATAAATGGAATATGAGAAAATGTAAATAGATATGATCAAAAACTTTTAATAAAAACTACGGAAATTTTTTTAATAAAAACTACAGCTGAAATCAACAAAAAAAGAATATAATTATAGTTAATGAATTTCATCTCATTCATTTTATTAATATATGTAAGTTTTTATATATATTCATTATAAAATCTCAAATTTTCTTAATCAATTGAAATTCATAGCGATAACTAATTGAATTGATCACTTCAATTATAAATTTTTTTCTTTCATTTCCTATAATCATATCCTCTTTCATTAGTAAATTTGGTTTCAACTTATTTATTTAATCAATATATGTAAGTTTTTATGTATTCATTTATTTATATATTTATTCATTATAAAATCTCAAATTTTCTTAATCATTTGAAATCCATAACTATAATTAATTGAATTGATCACTTCAATTATAATCTTTTTTTCATTTCCTATAATAATTTCCTCATTCATTAATGAATTCGGTTTCATTTTATCATGTAAGATTTTATATATTCATTCGTTATAAAATCCCAATTTTAAAATTTTATTAATCAATTGAAATTTACAATTTCAATAATTGATCACTTTAATTTTAATCTTTTTTTTTCATTGCCAAAAAAGGAGCCTGCTTGAGCTTGATCAGGCTTCCGGCCTATTGAGCCCAATTAGCCCTCAGGTTGGACCGGACTGCCATTCCTAGTTGCTATGCACTAAAATGATGGGTTTTTAGTTTTGAATTTTTTAAATCTACAGATCACATCATTTTAATTAGCTATAAAAAATTGTCATTTTAATAATAAAAAACATAAATTTTGAATTTTTAAATCATATTTCGGCCCAACCTTTTATAATTAGGTTTGGTACAAAGCTTAATATAACTTATTTATTTTAAATTAGTTAGATTATATCAGGTTATTATTGTCGACTCTCTTAATGGCAATTAAGAAATTATAATTTAACAATAATTAATAAAGTATTTTATTAAAATTTTATCCTTCATTCTAGCTTCATCTGTAGGCAAGCCATTTAGCCCCGGCCGAATTTAGATCCTCTATTTCAACCTTGTTTCGTGCCTAATACGATGTATTTTATGTAGAATCTACAAAATGATGTATTAAACGCGAAATAGGATTGAATCAGAGGGTCTGGTGGTGCTTTGACCAGGCTTCTAGAATAAGGATTATTCATCAAGAACAAGAAGAAAAAAAAAACCTAAAGTGTACGTTTCTTGGTGGATGTGAAGCGTGAAAAGTTGCTTTTATTTTCAAGTGAAGTGTGAAAATTCATAAAGAAGCAAAGAACTAGAAAATAATTTGTTAACCGTATATTTGTTGATGGCTGTGAAATGTGAAATGTGAAAAGTTGAAAGCTGTGCATTTATTTTTATTTGAAGTCTGAAAATTGAAAAGTAGTTATGTTTAATAAAATATATTTATATTAATAATAATTGTGCAGTATTATTTTTATTAAAAATTTATTTGAGTTATAAAATAAAGTTGTGAATTTAGGACTAATAAAAATCAATTATAAATTATTCGTTCAACTTAAATTAGATACTTTTTAAATATTTACATATTTTATACGATATATTTCTAAAACTTTTATCAAAGAGAAAGAATTAAATATTTAATCAAATATATTAAATTTTATATAGCAATATAAGAAGTTCATTTAAAAATTTCATATCAAAATTTTTTAACTAAATATTATTTTGAATAAAATGGTTATCACACGATGAGTTAGTCATTCACGTCATGCATATGCCACAATTATGTATACGATGCATGCGTTCCCTTAATCCAAATAAAAACATAATATTTAATTTAGACGTGAAATTTAATGTTCTGAAATAGATGTTGAATTAGATTAAAGAAAACAAAATACGTAACGCAAGAATAGACTTAAGCCAAGTGAGTTCACAAGCAACAACTGCCATGTTACGATATTGGTCTTCTGTCGATGAATGAGACGCCACTGGCTGCTTTCCCGGAAATCTGTGAACGCCCGAGTAACACAAAATAGCCAATGAGAGACCGGCGCGTCAACAAGCAGCAGCCCAATCAGAATTGGAGAACACTATCAAATCAGAGAAATATATCTTGTCCTGGGCTCCCTTTGATATAACAAAGAACACGATATGTTGCATCTAGATGTTCTTTATGTGGTGCTCGGAGAAACTGTGACAATACATGAACATAATAGCTAATTTCAGGGCAAGTAATAGTCAAGTACACAAGATGGCCAACAAGGCAACGGTATTGCATGGGATCGTCAAGGAGAGGACCTGAAGCCTTGGCCAGATTATTGTTCTACTCCATGGGAAAAGATGCAGGTTTAGCAGCAAAAAGTCCAGCTTCAGACAAGATATCTAGGCATATTTTCACTATGATAAAAAAATGCTCTCAGGATTACGGGTCACCTTTATGCTTAGAAAATACTTCAAAACACCCAAATCTTTAATGTGAAAATAAGTGTTCAAACTTCAAATATTGCTTGAAAGCCACACACGCTGCTGAATTATTGCCAAATAGTATAAGATCATCAACATAAACAAGTACTACAAGAAAAATGTCACGTTGTCGGTAAGTAAATAAAGTATGGTCTAATGAACCCATAAGAGCGCAGAGCGGAAGCAAGTTTAGTTACGAGGACATTGATGAAGGCCACACATTGATTTACGAAGTTTGCACACCTTAGTGGCAGTAGCAGAAGAGAAACTAGGTAGCAGCTTCATATACACTTCCTTTTGTAACTCCCTGTAAAGAAATGTATTATTAATATCTAACTGATGTAACTTACAACCTTTGACCACACCAACAACTAACAAGATACAAATAGTTACCAATTTTGTAATAGGAGCAAAAGTTTCAGTATAATCAACACCAACAACTTGATCATTTCCAAAAATAACATGATGAGCCTTGTAACGCTAGATGGTACCATTAAAGTTGTATTTAATGCGGTACACCCTTTTACAACCCAAAGCATGTTTACCTAAAGGAAGGTCCACAAGTGTCCAGGTGTTTTATCTTTTCTACGCATTGAGTTCTTTCTTCATTGCTTCATACTAACGAGGGTCCTGAGTGGCATATTCTACAATAAAAACATCTAGAAACTTCAAGTGGGCAAGTGAGAAGCGATTACATGTGACATAATTAATTAATGGGTAGGGCGTACTTGAAGAAGATGACGGAGAGACGGACGACGATACGGGGTCAAGGACATGAGCCGAATGACACATATAATAATCACTGAGATTTGCAGGAAGCTTACAAACTCGTTGAGGTCTACTGTTGTCATCCCGTGGCTTAGAGTGAGCATTTGAACTAGCATTGTCAATGGATGGTGGTGAGGACTCAATGGACACTGCCCTATTAGCGAGCCAAGTCGCACAATAGTATCTACCAAAGATGATGCTACGGGGAGCTGCTGAGAGGTTGGACCCGTGGTGGATGGGGTTGCATGCGCTGGTGATTATGCGTCTGGTGGAAACGGTGCCCAAAACCAATTTTCAACATACGGAATAAATGGTTGATGATCAAGGGGAAGAGATACATCATGGTTGGCGAAAGGAAAGGAATCTATAACACCTTAAAAAAAACTAAAAACAAAAGCTTGGTTTCATGAATAATATTTTTAGGCTGTGAATAATGCATCCTGAGGTGAACAGTAGCACTTAGGACTTAAATTGTACTTTATTTTATTTGGCATCACCTAATATTATTCAAGGACAACCGAGTAACGAAAAAAGAGCCAAGGGAGTTCTTTCAAAAAGTAAATGTGTATTATCTTGAAAAAAAGGTGAACACTTAGGCTATATAGGTGAGGTATTTAAACACAAATATAATGTCAAAAACCCATGAAATCTGGTTAGACAGCTAACTTGATAGCGGCAGAAAATCCTTGATAATAGAGAATCCCTTATGAGTAGGAGTTCTTGATATTTCCTTATCTGAAGGCTTGAGTGGAATATCATTTTGGTTTGAATTTTGTTGCCGTTAGATCTCCAATATCACTCAACTTTTCTCCACTGATTGACGCTGGATTGTGAGAGTCTTCAACCTAATTCTGAGCATCCTTATCTCTCTATAGATTCTTATGGTGGTTATTCAAACCCAGTTGTGATAGGTTACTAATACCCTCCCACAAACTTGGCCAATGTTGAAGACAAAGTTTGTTGCGGAAATAATGAAGAGCTACTTTTGTCATTGGTATTGTGAAAAGATCAGCTGCTTGATTATTAGACAAAATATGTCGAGTGACAAGTAGTCCACGTGCAACGCGTTCACGCACAAAATGATAATCCAACTCAATATGTTTGCTTTGTGCATGGAACACAGGATTTACTGTCATATGAAGAGCACTAAAGGTTGTTAGAATAGAGTATGGGAGGAGAGGACATTGTAATTCGAAGATCTTTGAGAATGAAGGACAACCATGTGAGTTCAGCTGTTGTGTTTGCCATTGCGCGATACTCTGCTTCTGTGCTTGACCAGGAAATTGTATGTTGTTTTTTAATTTGCAGACCAAGAGATAAGATTTTTTCCAAGGAATGTACAGTAGCCTGTAGTTGAGCACCTTGTTGTAGTACACCCTACCCAATCTACATCTGAGAAAGCAAATAGATCAAGTGTAGTATGAGAAGAAAAATGTAATCCCATTTAATTGTTCCTTTGACATAGCGTAAAATACGTCGAACCATTTTTAAATGTTCCATTGTGGGAGCATGCATGAATTGGAATACATAATTAACACTATAAGAAGATCAGGTCGAGTGAGTGTAAGGTACTATGAGCTCCAACAAGTCCTCGATAGTAACTGGAATCTTCCAAAAAAATATCAGTGGAAGATGTTTTCATTTTAGTTTCAAAAGATGTACTCGTTGGCTTATAGTCAACCATATTGGAGCGTTCGAGTATGGTTAGTGCATAATGTGACGGGGATAGATGGAAACCACTTATTGTTGGCGTGATTTCCATCCTAAGAAAGTGATGAATAGGCTCCAAATCTTTCATTGCAAATTCACTACTTAGCAACTGAATAAAATCCGAAACAAGTGTTAGAGTTGATCCAGTCAGTAACATGTCATCCACATAAAGAAGAAAAAATAACAAGCCATAATTCGAATGAAAAGCAAACAAAGAGGGTTCAACTAGACTGCAAAAGAAACCATATTTAAGAAGAAAAGTACTAAATTGATCAAACCAAGCACTTGGTGCTTGTTTTAGACCATAAAGTGCTTTTTGTAGTTTGCAAACATGTGTTAGATGTTGAGGATCTGCCATTCCGGGTGGTTGAGGCATGTAAATATCCTCATAAATTAAACCATGCAAGAATGCATTTTTCACATCTAGTTGAAGAGCGGACCACTTTTGAATAAGAGCTATGGTGATTATCATGTGTATTGTCCCTGGTTTGACAACTGGAGAAAAGTTTCAATGTAATTGACTCCATCAATTTGAGATACCCTTTTGCAACTAAGCGTACTTTGAGATGATCTGAAGAGCCGTTGGGTTTAAGTTTTGTTTTAAACACCCATTTGGAGCCAATGACATGCATGCTTGGCATGCGTGGAACAAGTGTCCAAATCACATTTTTATGTAGGGATGCTAGCTCCTCGTCCATGGCTACTTTCCAACCAGGATGTGTTGCAAAAATTTTGACGTTGTGAGGCTTACGAGGTATAGTAGATGATGTGGTTGTGTTTAAGGCATACTTAGGATTTGGTTTTACTACCCCTAATTTAGATCGAGTTACATAAGTTGAACTAATGGTGTTGAAGGAATAGGATTATGGTGAGATGATTCGAGTATTTCAGTCACTATTGGTGGAGCTGTGATAGGTAAGGTGTCAAACACGTGGGGCTCTTGAGTTGGTAAAATTACAAGGGTACCAATGTTGTTTAGGAACTCATGGAACTCATTACCTCCTTAACTGATATGTGACGCGATGATGGGGAGGAATTCATGTGATGACTCAATAGGACTAGAATTTTGGAAATGTGTTTATGGAGTATTTACAGTAATGGGCAATAGAGGAGCTAGACATAGAGGTATGGAAGAGTTTGTAAGTATACCTGCAGAAGTAGAGATGTTAGCATGTGGCAGCCAAGAATAAAAAATGCTCATAACATGTGGCTATATTGTTGCTATTCCAGATGCATTAATAGGCTTATATGGAAATATTAACTCATCAAATACAACATGACGAGATATAAAAAAGTTTTTGCTTGAAGGATGAAAGCATTTATAAGCCTTGTGTTTTTCATTGTACCCTACAAAAATGCATGGTAATGTTTTTGAGTCAAATTTATTTTTTCGTGTATCCCAAATATAGGGAAAACATTTCGAACTAAAAATTCGGAGTGAAAAATAAAAATGAGGTTTTCTATGGAGTGGAAAGTATGGTGTTTGAAAGTTAAGAGTAGATGATGGTAGGTGATTCATAAGATATACAGTGGTGAAAGCTTCTATCCACAAAAATAAAGGTGCACCATAATAAAATAACATAATCATGCCTAATTCTCTTATAGTCCTATATATGACGTCTTTCAACTATACCAGTTTGCTCAGGGGTATATGGAGAGGATACTTGATAACAATACCTGTAGAAAGAAAGCGAGATGAGAGTTTAGAATTGATGAACTCACCACCACCGTCTGAATGGAAGATTTTGATTTGCTTGTTGAACTGTCCAGCAACATATTTCTCAAAGTCTAGATATGCATAAAAAAAATCAGATTTGTTGCGTAAGGGAATAATCCATGTATATTTGAAAACATCATCAACAAAGCAAGTATAATATCTGAATTTCTCAATAGATAAAATAGGGGCAGGTCCCCACAACTCAGAATGAATTTTTTCAAAAATGCTAATACTTGAATGTTCTGAGCAAGAGAAAGGTAAATGATTATGTTTTCCTAGTTGACAGCTATCACAAAGATTTTGAGATTTTGTTGTCCCTACAACATCGATAAGTCCTTTATTTTTAGGCACATGAATAGCTAAAGATTGAGGATGACCTAGGCATTGATGCCAAATTTTTGTAGTGCCTGATCTAAACTGATGTGAGAAATACAATTATAGAGAAGTGGATAGGACATAGAGATCACTTTTGCATTTCCCTATTATATTTGCTTGTCTTCTTTTCCGTTCCTTAACACAAAAATCATCATTAGAAAATTCACAATTGATAGGAAATTGAGTCGTTATCTGGATAACAGAAAGTAAATTTTTTGTCAAGTTTGGAACCAATGGGACATTTTTGAAATGTAAGATAGTATTTTTTTTGTTTTATATAGGAGTCACCAGTTGCAAGAATGGGCATGGAAGACCGATCTTCAATTAGCACATAATCAGAATCAGAGTATTGACAAATATTTGTTAACATACCTGGCTTACCTGTCATATGGTTAGAAGCACCAGTGTCTGTTGTCCATTCTGTGTTTGTAATGGTATTGTCCAAAGTAAGAGCTGCAAGTGCTTGTGGAATTTCAACTGGTTGAGTGGGTTTCTTTGGTACCCACCAGCATATCTTAGCAATATGTCCCATTATCTCATAATATTGACATTGCTGATCACGATATTTGTCCCTCTCTGCAGGTGTCATTCGGTGTTCACCAGGTGGTGGAGGACGACGTTGTGAATTTACTGAAGAGGAGTTCCTTTGCTGTTGAGCTTGAAATCCACGACCATTGGAGGTGAATTTTTGGGAAGATCCATAATATCCTGATGTGTTTGGCTGTGACCATTGCTACTGCTGTCCATAAAAAGCCATTTGATGGGTGAGGGAAGAAGCTGGGGTGCCTATGTGGCTAGAAAACCAGTTGCGCCTTTGTCAAAGTTTTGGAGTTGAGAGGTCAACTCAAAGCAGGATGGCCTAGGAGGCTTCAACATGGTCATTGTGAATGTTTCATAAAGAGGGCCAAGGCTAGTGAGCAGGCAGAAGACTATTTCTTGGTCTGGTATGGGCTTTCCTATGGCTAATAAATTGTCACAAAGACCTTTGAAGGTGCGTATATGTTCTGTGATTGTTGTGTTGTCCTCCTTTTGAAGATAGGTTAATTGTTGTCGCAGAGTAAACTCACGTTCTTGTGAGTCTCGTGCATATGCAGTTTTTAGAACCTCCCAAACAGCATGAGCTGTGTCGAGGCCAACAACGAGTCCTAGAGCTTCCTCAAAGAGTGTTCCAATGATCCACCCTCGAAGGAGACGATTTGACTTGCGCCATGTTATAAACGCCTCTGTTAATTGGGGTGTTGAATTTTCTGCACTTGTGTATTTGATTGGAGCGGGATCTTCATTTATGAGATGCCCCATCATTTCTTAGCTCTCTACAAGAGCCAATGCTTGCTCATGCCACAAGGGATAATTGTTTGGGGTGAGTCTAAAGATGATAAAGTTGCAAACATTGAGTGACAAGGTAGTCATGGTGAAAGAAGTGAGCAGAAGGTAAGAAGAAAGGAAAAAAAATGGAACTTGTGCCTAGTGTTTACAATAGCTCTGATACAATAACGAAAAAAGAGCCAAGAGAGTTCTTTCAAAAAGTGAATGTGTATTTTCTTGAAAAAAATGTGAACATTTAGGCTGTACAGGTGAGGCCTTTAAACACAACTATACGTCAAAAACCCATGAAATTTGGTTGGACAGCTAGCTTGATAGCAGCAAAAAATCCTTGATAATAGAGAATCCCTTATGAGTAGGAATTCTTGATATTTCCTTATCTGAAGGCTTGAGTCGAATATCATTTTGGTTTGAATTTTGTTACTGTCAGATCTCCGAGATTACTCAACTTTTCTCCACTGATTTAGGCTAGATTGTGATAGACTTCACCCTTTTTTCTCCAAGAATTCTAAGCATCCTTATCTCTCCATAGATTCTCATGGTGGTTATTCAAACCCAGCTGTGATAGGTTGCTAATAACGAGGATTTAATTTGAGATCAAAAAGAGTTTATTTTGAAGGTCTGACCAATAGTTGACCAATGATTAAAGTTTGACCCGAGAAAGAGTGAAAGTCAAACCCAAAAATATTAATGGAAAATAAATGATAATAATTAAGGTCCTTATGTGGGTGCAATATTTTTCTTATGGGTATTTTTATTGAGAAAAAGAAGAAAATAAAGAATTAAAAGTTAAAGATAATTTTAGATCTTAGCAAAAAAAAATGGAAATTTTTATTAAGAGACCACATGGTATTTTGTCACCTATCCACTCTCTTCTTTAAAGTTTTGCTGAGAACAACCTCTCTCTTCTTTTTCTCCCTTTTCTTTCATTTTCTTCTGCTTTCAAGCCAACCTTTTTTTTCTATCTTTAACCCCCAAATCAATTGTTAAACACTAAATCATCAACCTAGGATTACTAAACTTACCACATCAACAAAAAGTTTGGGAAAAGATGAACAAAAAATATATGAGCGTTTTGATAAATAATACATGAAAACTAATAAGGTAAGTTAACATAAATTTATTGTTTTGAATACATAATTAATGAATAAAATGCTTGAAATTGAATTTGTTATGTAATATTATGAAGATAAAGAGGATGAATTAAAAGAGAAACAAAAAGAGAAGAAATAAGGAATTGATGGTGAAATTGAAGTTTATGTTATTAAAAATATTTAATTGGATGTTAAATGAAGTATATATAATTAATTGAGATTTTGGACTTATAATTTATATTTTCCGAAATTGTTGATATACATCATGTTTGAATTGGAAACTTAATATACATATTATTCCTTATTAATATGCTAGTTTTCCCAAACTGGTAGCTTTCATGTAGTTCTTTGGGAAAAGATTAGGGATGACAATTATAGCTTAGCCTATTTTTTGGCTCGAGTTGGCCGGGTCACGAGTTAATCATGGACTGCCCCTGGCCTGTGGCTCGCTTATTTTTCTCGAAACGACGTTGTTTTGATTTTTCTTTAAAAAGTTAATGAACGGCTTGACCCGACCTGGCCTAACCGTGGCCCAACAAGTCATAGGGTAGGCAACGAACCAGTCAATTCGCCCAACCTGCAGCCCGCCATGACCAAGGCCTAACTAGGCCAGGCCGGGCCATTAACATAAGTAAAAAAGATGCTGGCTTCACTCTTGAGATGGTTTACATAGGGAAAAAAGTCCCAAGGAACCTGCCAGGAAAGCTATACCTATTACAGAGGCTGAAAATCTCAGCTACACATTAAACCTGCACACAATTTGGTACTTCCGGGTAAGGCTAGAAAGCATGTTCTGCAGGCAAGGGCTAGACAGTACTGTTGATACTGATCCGTAATTAAATATTAGTTCATGGATTTACGAACTAATCTATAATAAATAGCTTTTCCAATAATTTTAATTCAAAAATATAAACAAAAATTGAGTTAACAATCTGATTATTATATTAGTGGCCATGCCATTGTAATTAGTCTGGCCTATAAGTTGACCTAACTCGACATTTTGCTATGCAGTAAAACCACGGTGTTTTAGTTTTTGAATTTTTTTAAATCTATTGATCACATTAAAGATGTGGTCATAAAAAATAAAAAAATTTAAGTTTTTAGGCTGGATTTCATGCCAACCTCTTATATTAATCCTAATTAAGAAATTATTATTTAATAATAATAATAAAAGTATTTTATTAAAATTTTATTCTTCATTCTATCTTCCTCTGTAGGCAAGCCGTCAAGCTCCGGCAAGGTTTTTGTTCCATGTCCTCCTGCTTCGGTTCGGCATATAATTTCAGAATCAAACAAAGTTGTTAATTTCATGACCAATCAATAGCAAGAACATGAACTTAACGAAAAAACGTGTTATTTTTAGGAGCAGATAGGTGATAACTCCAGCAAGGCCACTTGACTCCAATTTTTATAGCTGCAACAACTCAGGCACCATCACTAATTATGCTATTGAATGTAATATAAATCCTTTTCAGTCAGTGCACGATAAAATATTAAACTATAACATAATATGATAAACAACGATATAAAATTTAAAAAAACGTTAAAATGCGAGATCTTCAACCCCTTTATGTCATAGGTATATGATAAACAACGATATAAAATTTAAAAAAACGTTAAAATGCGAGATCTTCAACCCCTTTATGTCATAGATACGTACTCAATCAACATGGTTTTGTATTAGATATGCCACGTTTATACAACATAACTTCGAGTTTTCAACGGATGAAAACCTAGTTCCTTAGAATGACAAGTTCATGATGTTTTCAAAGCCCGGAAGTTAATCCTTTCAAACAAAAGATAAAAAGCTGAATCGGTATTATACTTTTATAAAATCACTTAAAGATTTGATAAGATTAAAAAATTTTAAAAATAATTAAAAAATATCCACCTAAAATTTAAAATTTAATTAAAAAGAAGATTTGTTATATAAGAATTAATTAATTTACTTTAATTTATAAAATTTAATTATTTTATAAAATTAACTAATAAATAAATTTTTAGTAATAAATATTAAACTAAATCAAATCGTAAATTTTAAAATTAATCGATTTAAAATATTCAATAGACCTGTATTATTGCAAACAATAGATTGGCAATGATTTTGATGCTTTTAGGCGACAACTCGATAAGGTGTAGGCTTGCTACGTCGATATTTTTAACTAACCCAAAAAGAATTTGGGATGTGTACAAATTAAAATATCTCATCTTTATGACTAGTGATTGTTTGTTGTTTCAATCCCATTGCTCAATTTTTATATTCCTGACTTTTAAATCACATAAAATTGACAGAAACAAATAGTTTAATAGGTGAAACCTCACATAAAATAAATAAAGTATAAGGCCGTGCACCTTATGCATTATTTTTTATCGGTATATCCGCATCACATAAGAGGTAATATATTTAAGAACTACAAAGACGTGGCGTTTCGCAACAGAGTCTTGTCACTAAGAAAAAATAGTTTATCGAGTAAGGGTAGTTAGTGATTAGTTTAATAGGTGAGATCGTAATTGATTACGCATGAACTAGCATAAAGTTGAAACTAGATAACGGAAACCAATGATCTAGTCTATTATTGCTGCTCTTAATCAACATGCGACATCGGCATATGTAGACATGTATAATATCGCGGTCTCCTTGAAGCTTGTGCATGTTGGACGGTGATTTGTTTGTTCTTACACTACTTATGTTTTTGTTTGATTTTATTAATGGTATTAGGTTATTCTTGTCTGTATCGCAATTACGGCTAATAGTGAGAGAGGGTTGCTATCGGGGGATTAATCAGTAAGGAAATAAAATAGCTATAGTGTTAATTATTTGACTTTGACTTGGCTCCAATAGAGGCCAGGCCCTTTCCTTGTTATATATATATATATATATATATATGTATATATGTATATATATATATGTATATATGTATATATATATATATGTATATATGTATATATGTATATATGTATACCCATTAAACTAATCCCTAACTACCCTTACTCGATAAGGTCCATATATTCCAATAAAAAATAATGCATAAGGTCCATATATATATTAAAATATATCACGTGAATCAATGATATTATGCATCTCCCCTTCAAGAAATCCCCTGTTATCAAATGATGTTTTAATTTTTTGCCAGCTAATTTTGTCTACATAATTATATAAATCTCACATAAATATGAGGATAGGATTAACTAGCAATAAAGATGAAACTAGTTAACGGAAACAAAATATCTAGTTTCGAGATTGCCACTTTTAATCAACATGTGCAGTGCTGGCCCTGGGCAAGGGTAGGCAAGGCACATGCCCAAGGCCCACCTTCAATACATTTGAACAACATTTTCTCGTTTAGAAAGATAGTAAATCTTTAGTTCTCGAAGAAGAAAAAATTAACATTAACTAACAAATAACTTCCTTTATTAGCTATATTATCGAAAAAGTTAGAGTTAATTTTTAATCTTGGAAGCTAAATACTTTTCTTTATTAGCTATACAACTTTAACTTGTTATATTTATAAATACCTTTGAAACATTTGAGTGTATTTTTTATACTCTAATATTTTATTTTCACTAACATATATATGAATCTAAGATATTTCAACTCAAAAATTGATGGTAAAAAATTTCACGGTTATATCTTCTGAGTTCTGAGTGATAATTTAAAGGTAAAATTTTCAATTTTTTTATTTATTTTTAACTTATTAAATAATTGAATATATTATAATTAATATGTAATTTGTCATTAACGTGAACATTATATTAGCATTTTAAATCAAAACATAATATTAAATGATATTGTATTTATTTGTGTTTCTTCTTTTTTATTTTTAAATTACTTATTATTTATAAAAATATAATTAATAAATTAATAAATAATTTAAATTTTGAAATAATAATTTTCATTATACTTTGTCAAATGTAATAATTATTGGATTTGTGTTCTTATAGAGTTTCACATAAGTTTAGTTATAATATGACTAAATCAAATAATTTAAGTTACTCAATTCAAAAATTACATAAAAGGATTCATTTATTATAAAAATTTGTATAATTCTATTAAATATATTGTGATAATTAAATAATAATAAAAATATTTGATAATTAAATAAGACCGTAAATAATTGGATGTGTTTAATTGTTTTTTATAAGTATATTGGTAGCATTAGATTACTGCATTTACTATTATGTTAATTTCTATAAAAGAAAATTTTTAATTAAAAAATCACTCATGTTAATTAAATTCAAATTTTACCAAAAATATTTTATTTAATAATTCAGACCTTTATCATAATATTTCTAAAATATTATTAGCTGATGCTATAATTATTTAATATTTTATTGAATATATAGACTTATAAATTAGGTTAATTATATATGAATATTATATTTTAATAATAAAAATCTTTTTAAATTTTACATATTTATATATTGTCGATTTATTTGAACTTTTTTATTTCATTCGGTGCTTATAAAATATTAAGAACGACCCTCAACATGTAACATCAGCATATATAAACATATATAATATCGCGGTCTCCTTCAAGCTTATGCATGTTGGAGGGTGATTTGTTTGTTCTTACGCTACTTATATTTGTTTGATTCTATTAATGGTATTAGGTTATTCTTGTCCATATTACAATTATGACTAATAATGAGACAGGGTTGCTATCGGGGGATTAATCAGTAAGGAACTAAACTAGCTATAGTGTTAATTCTTTGATTTTACGTGTCAATAATAGGTTATTTCGAAAAGTTATTAAAAATAAGAAATTAAATTAAATGAATTAATACTTTTCATAAAAGATTTTAAACATCTTTATTTTTATTATTTGTTTTAAATAATTTTTCGTTATTTTAAATTAAATAATAAATTTATATGATTATTTTTATACAATCTTAATATTTTAAATAAAATTTAATTTAAAATTGTTTTTAAATAAAATTTTAAAGAATCCGAACACTTTTAATATAAAATGATGACAATAATTAATACTATGCAGATCGTCAGCTCATGTATGTCATCTTATGGTTTTGTACGAGCGTCAGCATCTTTGCTTACTCATCAAGTCTTCCCTACTTGCTTATTTCATTCATTTGTCACAGAAAAAGAATGGTTCCAGCACAACCAGCCGAAGTTAATTAAAACCTTAAAAAATTAAAAAAAAAAGTATTTAATCCAAATAAAAATGATATCTCCGTTGTTTTTGTTTTTGTCGACCATTTTTTCGAAAATAAAATGTTTAGTACTTATGATCTTTCTCTATAAGAATATTAAATACTCATTTTAGATAATTTGAGATGTTTTTATGATAAACCTTTTTTCATGGTTTAAAACAAAAAAGTATAAAACAGTGGACCTAATCCTTTATTTTTATTTGGTATCACTTAAAAGTAAGATATTAGGAACTACAAGACGTGGCCTTTTGGCAATGGAATCAAGTCAGCACTATAAGAAAAAAATAGCATATCGAGAAACGGTGATTAGGGATTAGTTTAATAGGTAAGATGGGCAACATCATGATTCACGTGAAGAGAAGAGCTATCAAATTAAAGTTCTAAATACCTTTATTTCTAAAGCTAATCATATCACCTGAAGCTCTTCTAGAAAGAAGCTATAGATATCCGAAATCTTGTGGGAATGATATTCATTTTTTTAGCCATTTCACTATTTAAAAGGAAATAAGATATAATCTGATATGCACTTGATAATATAGTTATGATCCTTTAATTATTTTAGAACAAAGATAAAATATTTTAACAATATATACCACTCGGACTACCTTTGATCACACGGTCACTCTTAGTTAGAGGGCCACAGAGAATACAAATTCAAATGTTTTAGAATAGATCATTCATTGGAGATCACGGATAAAAAAAGTAAAGTTGTATTGTAAATTTCAAGTATGCCGCTCAAGACATAAGTCTTTTTTTTTTTTTTTCTATGGCACCAAATCTCAAGATGGTTTGACTCATAAAACATAGGTTATTCACCAACAAGTCGATACACTTTCTGTAGAATTTAAAAACTGTACAAATCTTACAAAGCTCAAATGACCCAACTAGATACGACTGTTCGACACTATATTGATACCCAATATTTTGGCCTTAATTTTACCACCAAGGAACAAGATGAGATAAGATATGTTGGTGAAGGATAGATAGGTTGCTTAACTGGAAAAATATAGGCAAGGTTGTTCCTAATGTTTTATAGGTTCCGAGCGAAATTAAAAAAAAACCCCTAAAAATTGACAATATGCAAACTTATAAATTTTAAAAAGATATTTTTATTATTAAAATTTAATATTCATATGTAAGTGACTCAATTTATAAGTTTACATACTCAACAAAATATTAAATGATCATAACATCAGCTAATAATATTTTACAAATATATATTATGATAAAACTCTGAATTATTAAATCAAATATTTTTAGTAACTTTTGAATTTAATTAACATTAGTGATTTTTTAACAAAAAATTTTATTTTATAGAAATTACCATAATGGTAAATGTAGTAATCTAATGATACCAACCTATTTATAAAAACCAATCAAACATATCCAACTATTTACGGTCTTATTTAATTATCAAATAATTTTTATTATTATTTAATTATCACAACATGTTTAATAGAATTATAAAATCTTTACAATAAATGAAACCGTATGTGTATTGAATTGAGTAACTAAATTATTTGATATAGTCATATTATAACTAAACTTATGTAAATCTCTACAAGAACACAAATTCAATAATTATTACACGTGGCAAAGTATAATGAAAATTATAATTACAAAAATTAAATTATTTATTAATTTATTAATTATATTTTTATAAATAATAAGCAATTTAAAAATAAAAAGGAGAAACACAAATAAACACAAAATAATTTAATATGATGTTTTGATTTAAAATGTTAATATAATGTCCACGTTAATGACAATTTACAAATTAATTATAATATGTTAAGATATTTAATAAGTTAAAACTAAATAAAATTATAAACTTTACTTTTAAATTATCACTCAGAACTCAGAAGATATATCAGTAAAAAAATTTTACCACCAATTTTTTAGTTGAAATATCTTAGATTCGTATATTAGTGAAAATAAAAATTAAAGTATAAGAAATACACTTAAATATTACAAAGATATTTGTAAATATAACAAGTTAAAGTTGTACAGTGAATAAAGCAAGCTATTTAATTTAAAGATGAAAAGTTAACGCTAACTTTTTTAATAATATAGCTAATAAAAGAAGTTATTTATTTTTTTTGCATACAAGGGAAAATAAAAGACTAAACAAAAGTCCAAAGCAACGATCAACTGTATTGGAAACCCTCTACGTAGTTCCTTGTCGATCGCGTCGAAGGATGTAAGCCAAGTCCGGTAGAGGCTCGGTGAGGATTTGTAGTTCGATAAGTCCACGCTGTACTATAGTAGCTAGGAGATCAGCGCTTTGATGTTAGAGCTTATTTATTAATTAACATTTACTTTCTCAGGTTCGACAACCAAAAAGTTCTTACCTTTTTAAGTGTAAAAATGATGTTCAAATACATTAAAAGTGAATCCCTAGTGGACAAGTAAGAGTGACCTAATGATTTCAACTCTTCACTTTAAGTCTCTTTTTTGTGAAAGATCTTGAGTTTGAGTTATCAAAGAGAGGGAGATAAGAAATATTTTCCTATTAATGATTATTTAACTCCCTGCAAATGCTCATTAGTCAGATCAATTGCAAACGTTTTAATAGTTTGACACTACTGAACTTAGGGCTGATGAAAACCTCGCGACAATGCTTACATTGTTCTTTTTGTATGTCAGAAGGATCTCTTTCACATCTCTGAGTGCCAAATTTCCTCTAATACTGCGAGAACTTCACGGCCTCTGCCTCATTTTTTCCAAGATGCACAATATCTTATTTTCATCCCAAAAGAAGAAGAACCCAATCAATTCCTAGACAGATTCCGCACAGACGATGTTAATCCCACCAAAAGGCAAAGAACCTCTTACTGGGGTGCTGTTATGTGGAAAGATATTTTGAATTGTTGTTTTATTTTTGCCTGTCACGGATAGTTAAAAGCAAACTTATTTTATTATACCTAAAAGATAAATGATATTTTATACACAAATAATTGTTAGAAACTTTGTCCATATTGAACATGGAATTCCTATAAATAGGCTTTACGTATTTAGCAACAAAGACACAACGACCTTAAGTGAACACACTAAGGATTTCCTCTCTTGTCCCAAATCTTCTTCTGTTTATTCCTCCTACCTTGGTTATTTGCAACTATGGCCATCCCTGACAACCTAATATCTCCTCAGATTGCTCAGATGGACAAAATTAAGGCAACCCATTTTACTGACATCGCCAGAGAAGTTGACGTTGCACCGCTTCTGCTCATTGTTGAGAACATATTTGATCCCAAAGTGCAAGTACGTACTTTTTTTAACTTCATGAGCTGATATTATTAATTATATATACCAGTGCGCGATCATTTTCTTTTTGAAACAACAGGTGGACGTTACACACGCTGCTGTGCCGTCTGAACTGTCCTTCCTCATCGATCGGGTGTCCTGCGAGGTCAGTTTTATTCGATGTTAGCTGCAGATCAAATGTT